>JARYGA010001642.1:0-28142 GCA_030545235.1 Helianthus tuberosus | reverse complement strand
GCTAACCATACCATGTATAAAGTACTCGTATCATAGTAACATGTATTTCACCCCCGCAGTTTAGAAAACTGAAAACAGTTAAGAGAAAAGGGGGACATGAACTCACAGTAATGCGTCCTCGATAACAGCATCTCAAACTCGATCTGCAGCATGACAACCTACAACGTGCTAATATCTATTAGACGAACGGCCATGCCTTAGCTTAGAGTTTTAACATTCTAGGGGAAATAGTTAGACAACTATTTCGTGTTTATATTTCTTGGTTATCGTATAAATAGATTCCTTCCCAAGGATGGGATATTCGTACATGTATTATGTATTTGGTGACTTAAAGTATTAACAAAATACATTTACAAGTCTCATATCCAACACTTTAGAGTTTTATGTCAAAACTCATGGCGAGGTTTAATTCCGAGAAATAAAGTTAAACATACTTGTTAGAAAAAATAGTTTTTCTAAGTCTTGGTATTTTTAGAAAAATTCGCCAGAACTTCCCCTAAAAACGGGAGTGTCCGTGCTAATACGCACATCTTTTTCTTTTTGATATCAAACCACGACCATCAATAATCAACCCTTACGTTTTAACACCCAAAATACTACCCTTGTCGTTTCAGTTTCAATATTTGAAAAACTGGACTGTTTTCGGACGAGTAAATAAAATACTTAACTTATTCCAAAAATTCCCAAATTTTTTCGGAACGTCCTAATCGACCCACAATTTATCGTGTAAAAATATCAAGGTCTAGTTCATTATCAATAATTTATAGAAAATCGTTTACCGAACTGTGATCAGATTAGTTACATTCTGATCACAGTTTACGGAAAAATTCATCAAAAATTCCTCGTAAGTCCGTTAGACAAAATTCCAGTTCGAGGGTCACAAGTACATCAGTGACCATCTATGGTATGAATTTTAGGGGCTGGTTCGGTTTAGATTTCAAGTTGTGACTGAAAACGTATGACCCATTTTACTGCAATTAAAATCAGCCTTAGCTGCTGTCACGAAAACAGGTTTTTAAAATAGTAACCGACCTCATAAAAATACGATTCCAGTGCCATTTTCTTTATTTTTCGAAAATAGACAATTTAGGCTTCAGAAATTCCGTTTTTCGATTTATTGAAGTCCGTTTACAGCCTGTTGAAGGCGGCTGAAAAAGTAACTCAGTATGTTATTTCACGGTTTAAACATTACTAAATCGCATCAACGAGTGTCCGAACAATGGATTTAGCAAGAAAACAACTTTTAAACATCGAGTATGATTTAACCAACCCTCAAACCAACAAGATTCCGCTTCATAAATCAGTCACAAGTAAACTTTTATGTAACTTTTATATTCTTTACTTTTGTTTCATATTTTCTAGTGTTCTTGTAATTTAGTGATTTAAACAACAACACAACATACTACAAATCATAGATTTGAACAAGATGAACCAAGGCAAAAAGATACTGACTACTAGCCTCTAGCTAGGGATGATTCTTGTGTGAAAATGATGAGAAAAAGATGATGAAAACACTAGAACAATGCTCCTTTGAAATCCCTTCAAGTTGTAACCTCCATTGATCCTTCTTAGCTTTGAATGAGACTAGATAATGAAGAAGATGAGAAGGTTGGAAGGTGGTGATGGTGGCTTCGGTTTGGGCAGCCGAGACAAGAGGGAGAGAGAGTGAAAGATGGAATGTGAAATCTTGTGAAATGATAAGTTATCTAATGAACCATACTTCTTATAATTATCTCAATATTATGCTTAGTACAACAAGCAACATATCTATTATACAATTCAAATATAATCTTACTAGATATTTGAAGCATGGCTAGATGGATATATGGGGTCCCAATGGGAACTAAATCGTTGGGGGGGGGGGGGGGTATAAGTGAAAAATTGTGACTAAATTAGTAAAGGGAAGTTAGGATGTAAGTAATGTGGTGGATTGATTTCTAGCGGGTGTTATGGCATACGGGGATCATGACAAGCCAAAAGTAATTAGACAAAATGCCTGACAAAAATTTAGTGTCTCAGGTAATGTCCGGTTATCCGGTCAGGTACTGTCCCGTTAAAGCGTTTAATTAGTCCGAAAGGACCTTTTATGTATATTTTTGCAACACAAATTATTCCTGGTACTTAGGAAAATATACGGGACCGTTCTGCAATGTTTTTGCACTTTATTAGTAATTTTAAAATGCTGAGTTTTGTATTAAGTGCAGAATTTTGTACTTAAAGTACGTTTTAGGCACATCCGGTCACTATAAACTTCACCTAGTGACGTAGTTCTACAATCCTCACCTCCCTACACTCACTACCCGTGTAGTAAACTATTCCCGGCTCATACTGGCCTTAGAGGCAGTGTCTGCCTGATGCTGGTTATGTCAGCATGTTTGATGGGTATCCCGTAGTGTGCTTACTGTGCTTATTGTGCATCAAGGTTGTCACTGATGTTTGTGTATAAATAATAGACTGACAGTATAAAATGTGATGCATGAGCATGTATGTATTAGAAATCAGTAAGCAGTTTAATCACAGTTGTAAGCAAGCACAGTAATTAAGCAGTAATTAAATATTAATTAATTTGTACGGATACCTGGTTTGGTGAGGGTTGTCACAAACGAACCGTCGAACAACTTACACTTATTACATTACTAACACTCGCATAGGGTCATCAAGTGTTTAACGTAATGTGCGCTCAGTCAGTATTTAGTGAAACATAAAATGTAACCATGCAAGCTAGAAGTCAAGGAATCAAGGGTTAACTAACCTTGAAAGTTCGGGTTGTCACATCATCACCAACTTGAAACAAATTTTGTCCCGAAATTTAGCACGTAGTTACCGAGGAAGCTAGTTAGGTTGCGTGGTTTCCTGGTTTTCCTGGGGTGTCACATCATTCCCCCGTTGGTTTGGAATTTCATCCCAAATTCCGCAATAGCTTCAGCCTCAGTAGCGGTTTCACTTTTCTCGAACAACTGGGGATACTTGTGTTTCATTTGGTCTTTTCATTCCTAGGTAAACTCTAGACCACGACGGGAGTTCCAACGAACTCGAACAATAGGTATCCTGGTGCGTTTGAGAGTCTTGACCTCCCGGTCCAAGATTTCCACTGGTTCTTCGACAAATCACAACTGATCGTCGATGGTGAGCTCCTTGAAAGGAACTATGAGGGTTTTATCTGACAGACATTTCTTCAGATTCGACACAAGGAATACGTTGTGAACTCCACGTAGTTCTTCGGGTAGATTCAATCTGTAGGCCATCATGCCAATTCTTTCCATGATTTCGAAAGGTCCAACATGTCGCGGGTTATGTTTGCCTCGTTTACCAAAACGAACTACACCTTTCCAAGGTGAGACTTAAAGTAGTACTCAATCCCCAACCTGGAACTCTAGTGGTTTCCTGCGCTTATCAGCGTAGCTCTTCTGACGGTCACGAGCTGCCGCCATTCGTTGTCGTATTTGAGCAATCATCTCTGTTGTGTCTACGACGAGTTCTGGGCCAGTGATTTGGCTATTTCCAACTTCTGCCCAACAAGGAGGTGATCGGCAATTCCGTCCATACAATGCCTCGAACGGAGCAGCCTGGATGCTGGTGTGGTAACTGTTGTTATACGAAAACTCCACTAAAGGTAGATACCGCTCCGAGCCATTACCAAAGTCGATTACACATGCTTGAAACATGTCTTCAAGAGTTTGGACGGTGCATTCAGTCTGCCCATCCATCTGTGAATGATATGCTGTGCTCAAGTCTAGACGTGAGCCAAAGGATTTGTGCATCGCTTGCCAAAAATTAGATGCAAATCATGGGTCACGATCAGAGATAATGGAGGTTGGCACCCCGTGCCTAACAACCACTTCTTTCAGGTAGATGAGTGCAAGTGTAGAAAAAAACTTATCTGTTTCCTTGATGGCTAGAAAGTGTGCTGGTTACGTGAGACAATCAACGATCATCAGGTGATATTGTTTCCGTTTTGAGTTGTAAGTAGACTAGCGACCAAATCCATGCTAGTCTGTTTTCGCTTTCCATATAGGTGTTTCCGGTTGCTAACACTTCACTTTGACTTTCCCACAAGTCAAACATCATTCCCATACCTAGCTAGGTGGGCCTTCATGCCCGATTATCAGCACAAGGTTTATAAATCCTAATCCCTCTCATAAAAAACCCAGACGACTAGAATATCGAAGCCAGTGTGCTTTGCTCAACACGGGTTCCCTACAGTTTCCGTATAATGAGACCCACATTCGTTCTATGAGGTAACGAGTATCGTCCGACCTGTCAAAGGTTGCTTCCCCATGCCCCGCATGGGTTCAACTTGAAAATCCTCTTCCTTCAGTTCTCCAGTTTGAACAGAGCGAGTCTGCCCAGGTAAGTTAGAGTCGATAGTGAGCTACAAAGCTCGTGCACGTTCAATTTCATAGTTGTAATCATCCTAAAGTTCCCTCCAGCGATGCCATTACTGATTTAGTTCTGTCGAAGCCAAGGTACACGGGAGGCCCTTGTGATCGGTCTAAATAACGCATCTGGTACCGTCCAAGTAATGCCTCCATCCAAAATCCCAAAGCCACGGTTTTCACCGCCAGTTGGGTGTCGTGCAGTTCCCCTTGGTAACTCCGTCACGTAAATCATCACTCTCTCGTGTTGCGTCGGTGTGTAATTGGGACCCTGATTCGGATCATCATGGTATACCACTAAATCACCCGCACTCTCGGGTAAAGGCGATGCTCAGTGCATTGTAGTGTTGGAATTCGAAAGCTGAAAAGACGTCCTCCTATTTCTTCTTTCACGAACACAGTACCCTATTGTGCTAAAGAGATTTAAGCTGCGCGATCTTCAAAATCCTGTGATGAACCTGCGACAGCATCGAGTGAGACCAAGAAATTGTTGTATCCTCGAAGGGATCTTTGGTGTCGATCAGTTTCTAACCAAAACGGGTCTTAGCGAGATCCACGTGTATTCCCACTTCGTTGATTATATGACCAAAAAGATATCCCTCGCATCCAGAAGTTACATTTATCAAGACTTCGCACGGTGTGGCTCCTCCTTCAGGAGCTCTCAAATAAGATACAAAGCTGTCTATGATGTTCCTTTCTCCTGGAAATGATTCAACATGTCGTCAATAAGCATGGTCGATTCATGTGATCCATACGGCTGCTGGTGTGATGATTAGCTCGAAGGTCTTGGAATACAACATCGAAATGGCCACACTGCGCTTGGTATACCGCTACAGGCACATTCTCCCCTTAGAATACCTTCTGACAATAGCTCGTTTGTCATTCAATCCTCGAATGGAAGCTCGACCCCCGCAACTGGTCGTCAGGTTGTCAATATATGGTTGTGGCAAACGGTTCTCAACTGTCGTCTTATTGAGTTCTTGAAAATCAGTACACATACGAAAAGGCTTATCTTCACGGATATAACTTGGGCTCCCCAACGCGAAAAGCTGGTTCCGACAAAACTCCTGTTCAACAATTCCTGCAGTTGATTGGACAGCTCTTGCAACCCTCCTGATGCAAGACGGTAAGAGTGCGTGTAGTCAGGGCTGCCTCTGGTGCGAGATCAGACTGAGATTTCACCTAACAGTTGTGGAAGTAAACCCGAAAGTTCCTTGGGTAGCACACCGAAAGGAATCACGAATGATTGGTGGATCCTTGATCCTCTGTTTCCTTAGCCCTAACATCAGTAACGGTTGCTAGTATAGCGGAGTAATCCCTCCGTAGACACTTCTGGCCTTCATAGCTAAAATGGTGCTAACCTTTGCACCACTCTGACGCTTTAGAAGAAAACGATTCTCCACACAAAATTTTCTCCTCACTGGTGTATCTGCGCGATCTCTGGATAACCAATCCACACTAACTAGTGTATTGCAACCAACAAGGGTAGTAAAAGTTAGGTTGACATCAAACACTTGTCCCACAAGGTCGAGTTTACATCCCAGCAGACATATGAGGTTTCATTTAACTTGCCATCCGTTGTTGCCACAACAAGTTCGGTTTCAAGAAACATCAGGGCAAACAGATCGGAGACGAAGCGAATAGCTACCCATCCAAGCTATCGTGTTGCTATTACACCTGGTATAGCCTATGCCAATACTAAATGTCCTTCTATAAGCTTCATTTCCAGTGTTGTTTTCATCACGAGAATTTCCAGTACTGCAGTCGTTCTCTTGGTTGTTGTCACCTTGACTTAACATAGTCAATCCTTGTCGAGGTCACCTTCGTTTCCATATTGTAAGCTACGATCACGAGTACCTTGATGTTGCCGCGACTGTTGCCTCTAATATTGTTTCCTGTAACGGTGTCCTGCATCCTTTCACCAACAAGGTCCATCTTTTCACATTCCGTGCCACGTCCTAAGGCACTACTCATGGTGCGGGCGGTTACACATTCCGCTCTACAGTCAATCGTCATTGATTTTGTCCCGATTGGTTCGTAAGACTCGTCTCCCATGAGTCGCTGGCTGGGGTTAAGGATTCGATTGGAGTCAAATCGTTGTTGTTCGATGCCGGTAACTAGGGTCGTTCAAATGCTGAAGTCGGTAAGGTACTCCGTTTACCCTCTTGTCCATCGTCCTTGCAAGTTGACTAAGTAATACACGGTATGTCGCGAGAGTGTTGCAGAAGTGATCGCACTTCAGGATTTAAGACGTCAATACGTTAAGTTCCAGCAAACAAAGAAAAGTGAGAAAGGTATAGACCAATCATTGTCATTACAACATCCAACTCAAGGATGTTCGTACAAGCACCTAACATTCTACACAGTTCGCTAGGCGTTCAGATGGGTGTTCAGGTAATACTCGATAGCATCGAGATTCGAAAGGATCCAGAGAGGAATGAAAAGTTCACGTTCGAATAGGGGACAATCACTGCTATGACCCCTATAGGTTTGTTAAGTTCCACCTCGATCAAATAACGGAACGGAACCCCTTTTTCACTTGTTAAGCCTCACCGGGACTCGCATGCACCCCACATTATTATTATGTGTGCACCCACAATAATATTGTGATTTGCATGCTCCTCTCAGCTCCTCTTAACTCATGTCAAATGGTTCCTCAAACTCAAGTAGCAACCAAAGAGAATCACGAAGCGTGTGTCATGAATGTTTAGGGAAATACCACCCTATCAGTTACATAACACATGCAAGTAATACATGAATTCATACTGTTGTGCTAAACGTGCAATCACATGCAATATCATATGTAAATGTTCACTAGTTATGCAGTACCATGAGTATATAAGAGACGAACCTTGCATTCTGGAGCTGAGTGTCATGGTCGTATTCACGTTTTCAGAACTGTTCGGTTATAGTCTGGTTTTACAAAAAAAAAATTCCCCTTTTTAAAACCAAGTTCACTATAACCAATGGCTCTGATACCAATATGTCACACCCCCAAAATACCACATGCGGAAACACCGCGGGGTGTGTGACGTACCAGGATCCAGCCACCAATCATATTGAACAATGTAATTAAATAAACAAAACTTTCATTTATTTAAAATAAGTGTTACAATACAAGAGTTATTATCCAGCGGAAGCATATTACTATTTGTTATGAGTTCCATAAATAGGTGTATAAAACCATCAGACTTGTCTTGTGATTCCTTGTAATTTTGACCCATGACCACTCCAGCATCCCAAACAGCAAGTTCCAACAACATGTACCTAAAAGCCTGCAAGGCATGTAACAACCAGTCAACAACAAAGTTGAGTGAGTTCACAGTTGGTTATCCAGTTTTAATGTTTGTTCCCAACACCACAAGTTGTTTCAAAAACCACGAGTTATCCAATTCCTTGTTTCCCAAACCATAACCAGTGGGGGCTACCCCATGTTGTGAACCACTAGACTAGTTATATACATTGGCGTCCTTCCCAACCGAGGACGGAGGTACGTATTCTACCCATCCGAGAATACGCAGGTTAAATGTAGTCGTCCTTCCCAATCTGAGTACGGATGTACGTATTCTTCCCAGTCCGAGAATACGCAGGTTTAGTGTAGGCGTCCTTCCCAATCCAAGGACGGAGGTACGTATTCTTCCCAATCCGAGAATATGCAGGTTTAATGTAGTCTATTAGTGATGAATATACAAGTTTCATCTTAGCTTCTTAATCCCATTCCCAACCCACCGGGAATCTCATGCCTTAAGAGTGTGAACTCACCTTTGGTTTGCTCGGTAGAATCAGTTTACTTGTTTAACAGTTGATCAAACACGCCCTAAAAGAGTTACCGATAACAGTCAGTTTAGTATTCGCGTCTAACCACGTATTTCGTCACAAGTTGCATTCGTGAAATATTTACACATAATATCATGCGACAATTAGTAGTTGATCATGTAACACACTTAACCATACCATACATCGATATCATTACAATTATCATGCAACACAACAGCCGGTTATTACCATGACATCCCCTAAGTAAATAATTGATTCATATACAAGTTCACACTACTAAATTCCTATTTCAACATCCTACCTAGTGTCAGTCCCTTGCCCACCGGTATACATATGATCCAATTCAGTCACTGGCCCACTAAGCAAGAGCGGCCCAGTTGCTGATAAGGCCCAAAATAAGCTGTGGACTGTTGGTTTATGCAATTTGGGCCTAATATGATTTTTGTTTAGTGAGCAATCCACTATATAACAACATTAATTGAAGGCCCAACTTTCAGCGGATCTCACTAAACCCCACCCCCGGCCCAACTGTTTCATCCTTGTTACAATTTTACAGTCATGATTTGCAACAATCCTGAGCATTCCTTTGTATCCTATTCTAACTTTGTTTCGTGTTTACAAAACTAACCCAACACAATGAATTTCTAGATCGCTAATCATATCTTGATTCCTGCTTAATACATATATCCTGCTACATCTAGATTAATAACCTAGTGAATGAAACATCAAAAATTCTTTAACATTAACCATGCTAGTAAATTACAGCCACACCACAAATATCATGCAACCCAATCCATCCAACTAATTAACCAGAAATCATACATCATGGCAATACTTAAGTCAATTTACATGTAGCCATCACAACTATTTCGATACACAACATCAATGCGGATTTAATCGACATCAACTATCCGTTACATCTAGTTCCTTAGCACTTTCAATAGCATGCTCCCTAAACGTTATTTAACATGCAAGATTCATAATATAAATTTTTTTTCTCACGTATATAATACACATAAACAAAATCATCAATTTACAAGTTAACATGAACATAAATCTACTAACCTAGAACTTGATTGTAGGAGACGAATGCTTGATAATAATGAGAGGGGACCTTCTGCCCTTCGCAAGAATTGAGAGGAAAATAGGGTCTTGTTTTGTTGCGTGATCAAGTTTTAAGGATTCATACTCACGGTATGAATGTATACGCACAAAAGAAATACATCAGGCTCACTAATGGGCTCTAAATGGATTCTAAATGGGCTGCGGATCAAAGTGTAAACAAGTAAAGAGATCTTTGGGCCGATAACTTGGTATGAACAATAACATACAACAAGACATTAATATATATTGATCACCTTATACAAGGTGTGTACGTATACTAAGTTACATAATCTCGTGCGAAGGAAACGAGTTCAAAATATCCTACAAGTATACTATTAAAGATTTACACGTTCACTAGTCAAGTGATACATATAAGTTTAGTGTACACGTAGTTTAACGAACCATCGAACAACTTACACTTATTACATTACTAACACTCTCATAGGGTCATTAAGTGTTTAACGTAACGTGCGCTCAGTTAGTATTTAGTGAAACATAAAATGTAACCATGCAAGCTAGAAGTCAAGGAATCAAGGATTCACTAACCTTGAAAGTTCGGGTTGTCACAACATCGAAGAATCACAAGCTTATGTCGTGTGTCCAAGCAAGTAAGTTTCTCTGCAAGGAATACAAAGCTTTCTTAGCACACATCGTAGTAGCAGAGGAAAAGGAAAAGAAGGAAATTGATAAGGTGCCTGTGGTTCGTGATTTTCCTAAGGTCTTTCCTAACGATTTACTTGGTTTACCCCCGAGTCGCGATATTGATTTTCGTATTGATCTCATTCCTGGAGCCAACCCTGTTGCTAAATCTCCTTATCGCCTCGCTCTGTTCGAAATGCGCGAACTCTCAAGTCAACTCCAGGAATTACTTGACAAAGGCTTCATTCGGCCAAGCACCTCTCCTTGGGGCGCACCAGTTCTTTACATCAAAAAGGACGGGTCGTTCCGAATGTACATCGACTATAGGGAGTTGAATAAGCTGACTGTCAAGAATCGCTATCCGCTACCCCGAATTGATGATTTATTTGACCAATTGCAAGGTGCTAAGTGCTTCTCGAAGATCGATTTACGCTTAGGTTATCACCGGTTACGAATCCAGGAGGAAGATATACCGAAAACCGCTTTCCGAACCCGATACCGCCATTATGAATTCGTCGTAATGCCCTTTTGTTTAACCAATGCACCCGCGGTTTTAATGGATTTGATGAATCGCGTGTGTAAACCATTTCTTGACCGTTTTGTGATCGTATTCATCGACGACATAACTATTCGATGTCGAAAACCGAACACGCGCAACATCTACGTTTGGTTCTTGAACTACTCCATGGGAATCGACTCTATGCCAAGTTCTCCAAGTGTGAATTTTGGCTAGAGGAGGTTCAATTCCTCTATCACTTCATCAATAGTTAAGGTATACACGTCGACCCTGCAAAAATTGAAGTTGTTAAGAGTTGGTTTACTCCAAAATCACTATCCGATGTTCGTTCGTTCCTCGGATCGGCAGGCTATTACCGTCAATTCATCGCTGACTTTTCGAAAATCGTTGTCCCGCATACTTCTTTGACGCATAAAGACAAGCCTTTTGTTTGGGGAACCGAACAAGAGACTACCTTTCAGACTCTCACGCATATGCTCTGCAATGCTCCTATCCTCGCTCTACCCGACGGAAACGATGACTTCGTTGTCTATTGTGATGCCTCGAACCGTGGTCTCGGTTGTGTTCTCATGCAGCGGGACAAGGTTATCGCTTACGCCTCTCGTCAGCTCAAGATCCACGAGAAGAACTATACAACCCATGACCTCGAGCTAGGCGCAGTTGTTTTTGCTATGAAGATTTGTCGACACTACCTTTACGGTAACAAGTGTACGGTCTTCACCAAGCATAAGAGCCTACAACACATCCTCAACCAAAAGGAACTGAATATGCGCCAACGCCGATGGGTTGAACTCCTCAACGATTATGACTGTGAGATTCGTTATCATCCTGGCAAAGCAAATGTTGTGGCTGATGCCCTAAGCAGATGAAGCTATTTGCATAGCATTCGTAATACTCACGCCCAACACAACCTCGAAGCCTTTATTCATGATGCTCAACACGCCTGCTTCATTGAAGATACCATGCGAGAGGAAATGAAAAAATGTGGTGCTGAATCGCACTTTGTCACCAAATCGAACGGTATCCTCTACTATCTAGATCGCATCTGGGTTTCAAGTCGCAATAACCTTCGAGATATATTGTTGACTGAAGCGCACAAGTCATGATATTCGATTCATCCTGGCGCCGACAAGATGTATCATGACCTTCATCTACGGTACTGGTGGCCTGGAATGAAGAAATATATCACCATCTATGTTTCGAAGGGCCTGACTTGTTCGAAAGTCAAGGCCGAACAAAAAAGACCCTCTGGCCTACTTGTGCAACCCGAGATCCCTATGTGGAAGTGGGAAAGCATAGCCATGGACTTTATAACGAAACTTCTGCGTACACCTTCAGGTCATGATAGCATCTGGGTCGTTGACCGTTTGACTAAATCTGCTCATTTTCTGCTGATACGAGAAGACTTTAAGGTAGAAAAAATAGCCCGAATCTACACCGACGACATCATCTGTCGACACGGGACGCCTTGTGATATCATCTCTGACCGCGATGGTTGGTTTCCCTCGCGTCTTTTGGAAACGTTTCAATCTGCTCTCGGTACTACTCTCAATCTAAGTACCGCTTTCCATCCCCAAACCGACGGTCAGACTGAAAGAACGATCCGTACGCTTGAAGACATGCTTTGCTCGTGTGTCATAGATTTCGGTGGTAATTGGGACGCGCACTTACCTTTGGTCGAATTCTCATACAATAACAATTATCATTCTAGCATTCAAATGGCACCATTTGAGGCACTATACGGAAGAAAACGTCGATCGTCGATTGTGTGGCATGAGATCGAAGATGCGGAAATAACTGGTCCTGAGCTGTTGCAAGAAACGACTGACAAAATCCTCCAAATTTGAGACAACCTACTGAAAGCTCGGAGTCGTCGGAAAAGTTACGCCGATAGACGCCGCAAGTCCCTTGAATTTGACGTTGGCGATCACGTACTCCTAAAGGTTTCACCTTGGAAGGGGGTGATCAGATTCGGTAAGAAAGGTAAACTCGCGCCTCGATATGTTGGACCCTTTAAAATTCTGGAAGGGATTGGGAAGGTGGCCTACAGACTCGAACTACCGGAGGAACTTAGCAACGTTCACCCGAATTTTCATGTTTCTAACCTCAAAAAGTGTCTGGCTGAGCAAAATTTACACGTACCACTTGAGGATCTACAAGTGGATGAAACATTACACTACGTGGAGAAACCTGTCGAGATCATGGATCAAGAAACCAAGATGCTCAGACGCTCACACATTCCCATTGTGAAAGTTCGCTGGGTAGGTAAACGAGGTGCAGAGTTCACCTGGGAACTCGAAAGTGACATGAAAGCGAAGTATCCACATCTATTTGTTACGCCTACGGTCAAATTTCGGGACGAAATTCCCTAAGTGGGGGAGGCTGTAACAACCCGTGTTCTGAAAGTCAAATTATAAGTGAAAGTCAAAGTCAAAGGAAGAAAAGATTGCTAATTGCGATATGTCACTCCTTGCTTAAACTAATGATTGTACACCTTGACCTGCAATCTAGTCCTTTAATTTGTTTACTTTAGTTGTATTATGTGGAGTATCTATAATAATCGAAGTTTAATCGCATGTTTATCGCTAATCTATTTATCCCTAATCGCATCGCAACTTGAATGGTAGATTCTGAATATTGTTTTACGTGTGTGTGTTACTTATGTGTTACTTGTGCATGTGTATATTATGTTTGTGGTGATTAATCAAAAACGCAATCGCAACTCTATCGCAGCGCAATCTCATCGCAAACGCTAAGCGCAAGTTTATTCATATTGTTGTAAGTTAGTTATGTTAATTGTGTGACTATTATCTGAATCTATCGCATCGCTTAATCGACACTCGCTTAAACGCATCGCAACGCTCAATGCACGAAACGAAACATCGAAACCCAACTCACCGGAGACGTTTGATCGAATGGTCATCCGAATGGATGACCATCCGATCGGATGGCCATCCGATCGGATGGCCATCCGATCCATCACTGCACCGCCTTTCACCCACCATCACCTATAAATATCACATGTCACATCATGAACAGTGATGTGACAGCTCTGGTGCGACCCTTCGACTTCTCAGGCTATGTTCTCTCGATTCCTCACGATTCTTGTAAGTTTTCAACTCAAATCTTGTACATCTATCATTTACACACACTTCCTCATCATTTTCACCTTTGAATCTTCACTTTTAACCATGAAATCGGCTGGATTGATGTGTTCTAGGATGATGTCATTATGGAGTTCTTATGAACTTCAAGTTTTGGCTTCATTTCATCAAGAACAACTCAGATCTGAAAGATTTCAACATATTTAAGCACTGATTTCGCATAAATCTAAACATTTTCAAGATTAAAAGGATTGGAAGAGGATTTCATAACTTTCTTTCAACTCTTTTACACTCATGTACTCAAAACCGATAGAATCGGAGCTCATTCAGGCCTTCCATTTTTTCTCTAGTGATGTGTTGGTTTGAGATCTGATTACTATCGACGAGATAACCGACTTAGTGGGTCGAACATAAAAGACCGTCAAGGACAGTTAACTGATCAAACGGGGTGATTCCCATCTGATCGGATAACTTGGACTTGGTGGGGGTTTTCCATTGTCTAACACGTTGTCATACCGTCTCGATCAAACCGCAAACTTTCAAACTTAAGAAATTTCAAAATGAGCAAGTCACCAAATGGACTGCCATCCGATCAGATTGCCATCCGATCAAACGACTCTCCGATCGGATGACTTGTGGCCTCAATACTTAAACATTTTTACAATTTTTTCAAAGATCATCAATTTCTAACGGATTGTCATCCGATCGAATGACCATCCTACTGTGAACTTGTTCTCCCTAAAATGTCTCGCTGGACGGATCGCCATCCAAGCGAACAGCCATCCGATCGGATGACCGTTCGATCGAACGGTCATCCAATCGGACGATCGTTCGATCGAACGACCTGAAAGATAGAGATACTTCTCTGTTTTTAAACTACTACAATGAAAACTTCAAAGCCATCATACACAAACACGTCCATCCCAAACGAATGGCAATCCGACCGAATGGCCATCCGACCGGATGACTATCCGTCCGAATTGTCATCCGATCGAACGACCATCCGTCCGGATCGTCATCCAATCGGATGACCATTCGTCACTCAGTTCACTCACCACCATTTAACGCATCGTTCATCGCTTATGCTATCGTTCTGTAATCAGGCTAACTTTCCAGTGCTCCCTTCAATCTAAGACGGTGTTTATTTATTTAACGCCATCTGTAAGTATACTCGAACCCTTTTTGCTTTACGCACTTTTGGGTGTTACATACGTTACTTATTCAAATCACAATCGACACACAACGCAACACTTTTATACGCTGACCTTTATTGCATGTTATACGTGTTATTCGATGAATGCTTTTATGTTATGTTTACATAGTGATTGTTGCCTGACACCTTAGCAACGATAGTACTATAGTTTGGACTTAGCACCTGTCATGGACAAGGGTTGTTAAGGGCTTTACTTCATGTGTCACAGTGGTGATATGTGTTGCGCATTCTACAACTCGTAATCACGTCTGTGCATATTTCATTGTCGATAACCTACTAGCTTCACTTTGCTACATGTTACATGCTGGTTATGCGTAAAACGATTTCGCTATCTATTATATTATTAAACTTGTATGCTCACCTTTACACTATGTGTATTGACCTCTATTTTAACGTATGTGACAGGTGTTTGAGATGCTAGGATGCTTGCTATGTGGAACCAAGTAGGAGAGTCTAGAAACAAACAAACAATTTATGTCATGAGTTGTCGGAACAGTATTTTATTTGTCTTTGAGATGCTTGGTCTGTAATAACTGTTTTACTTTGGTATGTTATGGAATGGGACATAATATTAAATATCTAGTAATTTAGTTGTTATGGATTTCTCCTGGACAATCTGTTTCGCTCAGCGCCTCACCCCGATGTTTCCGCCATCGGTAGGGGTGTGATAATAGGGGCAACAATGTGCTCACCATCGGGGTGACCGATGATGAGCTGCTCATGAACAGGAGCAGGGAGTGCATAAACGTCTGTAACGCCTCACAAAATCATGACCGATGAAATGAAGACACGTGTCATAAACCCTGATCATGTAAAAAGTTAACTTTGAGGGAATAAAGTTGTCAAACACTGTAAATATGTATGTGGAAGGGCTAAAAACATCAACATGCCAAACTTGTGCCTTTGATTGACCTCACACAATGTTCGTATTCCATAATGAGTAAATTGTCGAACGCGAGAAGCCATTTGTGCTTAAAAATCAAAAAGTTTACAAAGCACAACGGTTAAACGTGTCAACATGTTAATTCTTACCTCTGAGTGACCTTTTAACGACCCCGAGGCTTTGTAATATCTTATTATACTCTCATGAATATCAGATAATGATTTCATGAAGTTTCGGTGCAATTAAACGATTTAATTTGCAAATCCCAAGAAAAAGGATTAAAAGCGTCAACGTTTGGAAAATAATACCTTTCGGGTGATCTCGTAACTGATCGGAAGCCTAATGGTGTTTATATATGTCACACCCCGACCGCGTTAAAACAACAAAACTGCGGCGGAAACGTCAGGGAGTGTCGTGGCAGAATTATCATTTCATAACCATGGATGCAAAAAGTGTTTCGTTTTATTGATAATATTAAACATTAACATTGTCTTAACACAAATCGACTAATATTGTTATTATGTCACTAAGGCCCCGTCCAGATCCTATGTGACTCATACATCCTAGTAATCATCATCAAGCATCAACACCTGAAACATATGTAAAAACAAAGTCAGCAAAGAAATGCTGGCGAGTACATAGGTTTTATAGGAGTGTCGGATTCATGGCTAGTTTAAATGTTGCAATACTTTATTAAAAACCTTGTTTTGAGAAGAGTATAATATTGCAACTTAATTAACCAACTCAAATCAAGCGGGCTATAGTTTATAAAACCTCGTAGCCATGATTCTTAACCCAAAAACATTTGTTTTAGTTAAGCAATTTGTAAAACATCTTGTATTAAATCGTTAATAAAACTCGTTAATAAATCTCGTAAATAAAACTCGTATGGTTTATATCATTTCAAAAACCTCGTTTGTGTGACATCGTTTCAAAATCGTTTACCTAAGTGAACTAAATAACGCCACGGTATGTAATATGTTGAAAACACTTATATATAAGAAGTACCAGCGGCGTATCTACCATGTTTTCACCACATTACCCCCGTCCCGTTATCTAAACACTTAGCCAAAAACCAATCGTTTATCCAGCTCGTTTAATCTTGTATGAATCGTTACCAAATCGTTAATTTGTTTAAATTGTTTAAATCATCCTCGTTTTAAGTGTGAAAACTATTTATGGTCGCCTCGCTAATAACATTCAAACCTTCGTGACTCGACTATCTCGCTCTCGCATTAATAAACCACCAAAGGGTAAATTAACATTCCGATTCAGTCATTACCCACCTAATCCACACATAACCATGGTTGCAGTACGATAATGGGATTTGTCAGATCCTATGGTACCATAACCTAATACTGGTCGGCTTGATCAATGCTAATGAATGCCATTCGTTATGTAATTACAACCAACTAGTTTATTCACTTCATTGAAATCGTTGTTAGTTTAATATAAACCATCTTAATCGTTTTTGAAATCATCGTTATAATATCGAAAATCGTTTTGAAAACCATCGTTAATACCTTGAAATCATTTTGTACATATGAACCACCCCAAAACAATTGAAAACGGTAAAATAGGGGAACTATGTACTCACTTGGAGTGCAAAGTATCCTCAATCAATAGAACTTCAACAAACTCGAGCAAACCAGAGAAATCAAACAGCACCTAGTAATCGAATCACTAGTCAAACAATAGACACCTAAATCGGAAGATCGGACAGAATGAGGTCTTGTAAACCAAATGAGTGTTGGAACTCATGTGATATGGTTTAACAAAGCCTACATCCTAAATCGGAACCTAACCTAAGTGCTTTCGACCCGTTGCGACCCATTAAGGTAGCCTACGCTACTTTAACGCGTCGTGCGCGCAAAAGCGCATTCGAGACGTCTAACTGGTCCTATGACAAGTGTTATATGCCTAAACATGTTTAAATATGTTGCATAATCAGTTACGTGACAAAATTTTATGTTACATATGCTTAATTAACAATTATGCATGAAAAGGGCATTTTGGTCATTTACCTAAGGCATATAGACTACTTATCATACAACTTCATTAAACTAGGTGACCATAACGTATAACCTCGGAAGGTTATTCCCTATGCAACTATGGTCACTAAACATGTTTGGTCGGATCCTAATGATCGACCAAACGGGTCGTGTTCTAATACCATTTTAGTTCGTTAAAGTCTAAGCGGGTGTTTAGTCCGCTTGACTTACGACTCTACACAAGAACCAAACTAAAAGTAACGAGCTAAACATGCTAGAACATGTTTAGTTAAGTTAGAAAACAGGTTTTGATACCCAAGAGTAGTTTGGTTACAAAATACGCATAAATACGCATTTTGGCCGAAACTATGACTCGTCACTACGCCTAGTCAATGTGGTAATCAGTAGGTATAGTCACAAGGGACTATAACCATCGTGATTACGCTCACGTTGCAAAGTTCAACGGAACTTTGTGTTGACCATTGACTGGTCAAAGCTGAAAGTCAAACTTGTTTGACTTTCATGCTTGAAACTCAAGAACAAGCAAGAAGAGGACTTAAAAAGGGTCCAAGAAGGATGTTTGATCTAAAATAGCTCAGGTATGAAGTGCAAACAGCCCATCTTAGAGCTGATTTCAGATCAAGTGTGAGAATGAAGTGAAGTGGGGGTTGCTATTTATAGTAAGTTAGGATCAATAGGATGATTCCAAGTGGTTTGAGGGAGTAATCTTGGCCATACATGTGGGTTAATGGTATTAGAATACAATGGGGGTCGAAAACCAGCTCCAGGTATTGCAAATACTACATTAAAACCCCTGAATTTAGCCCAGATTGTTGTTTCTGATCTTTCTGTCTGACAAGGCCACGCGTCCCGTGTAACATATAGTCAATCCTTACGCGGCCCGTGTAAGGAAGTTTCACAGAATGTCAAAATAGGTCCCTGCACTTCAGAATCTTGCATTTCGGCTCATTTTTGACACGTTTAAGCCTCGTTAACCCCATTTCAAGGCTCTAAAATGAAGTTAAAGTATAGGGTACTTAAAACATGCTCAAAAATATCTCGGATGTCGGCTCGTTTGGTCGTACGGTTGCGTTGTTCGGTTAATTACAACGGAAGTCGTAACGAACGCAAAAACGATCCAAATTAAGCGACGAATGAAATTTTATCATGCCAATCACTAAAATAAAATATTTTAATGATTACATAAATTTTTGGATATCCGGATATATTCAGAACATAAGATATGCGCGAAAATGCAAACTTGTGCACTTTTTGACGCTTTTAGTCCCTGAATGACCAATAAAGTTTTTTTAGCATACCGAACCCCTCAAAGCCTATTTCTAAGCTATGTAAAGGATATTTAGGGTATTTTTAACTTATGATCAAGTTCCGGAGTGTTCGTTGCTATACAAATTGTTGGGTTTTTGTCCAAACATGTTTATCAAAGTATTTTATCCTTATAAAATAAAAACGCAGCGGAAAATATTATTTAAAACATGTTGATTTCAAGATATAAAACCCATTTTATATGTGTAACCCAATACCTGGATCCATATACGAATATGCATGCTATCAAAATAAAACACAACCATAGAGTGTTTAGAATACTACCTTCCAAGGAGTAAAAGATATGAAGAAGATGATGCTTCTTGAACGGTTGCCTTCAAGTGTAGAAGACCTCAAGCTTGTATACCCCAAGCCTTCCAACAAACACCTTATGTTTAGCTAGGATTTCTACACTTATGAACTCACTAAAACTCCCTCTAGAAAACCATGCTTGGCCGAAAATGTGAGAGGAGGTTGTGGAGTTCTTGCACTTGATTTATGATCTTGAAAAAGCCTACTAGATCAACCATACATGACCCGATTTTTAGAGACTAAATTCAAGTCTTACACTTGAAAAATGATCTTCTCAAAGATCACTATGTTGGCCGATTTTTGTAGTGAGAATTCTCTCTATTTTTCCAAGTTCATCTTCTCTAATATTTGTCATACAAAATAGATTTAAAGAGTGAGAGAAGATGGCCACCCAAAAGAACCAATCAAGATCCATCTACACATGCAAATTGCATGCAACCTCATTGGGCCAAAATTGTTTGGGAAGACCACCCAATCAAGACCCATCTAACTTGTAAGACATGCATGTAGTGTGATTGGACCATACTTGGTCTTGGGAAGAGAAGGGGGCGGCCCACCTTTTAATTTTATAAAAAAAAATTCAAATTTCTTTTATAAAAATAATTTAAGTCTTGATTAATTTTATAACTTTTATAAAATTATAACATCATATGTTATAAGACTTATATAACTTTTATTATGTTATTTAACCCATTAAATAACAAAATAAAATATTCTCTCAAAATAAATTATCCATATAATTTATTAGTTTGTCAAGTGCAATTATTTAGAAAACCAATTTCTAAATATTCTAAGTGTTAATATTTATTTGTTTGATCATATCATAAATAAATATTGTAAGTGTTTGTCTAGCTTGTTATTGGGTATGACTCAACTTGGATCATAACGTACTAGCCACATCAATTTAATATGTGTCTTGGGCATACAGAGTCCAACAATCTCCCACTTGCACAAGATATATAGAAGATTGATGCAAGTAGTAAATAACGCCTAAATACGGTTTACTACCCCTAATACGTATCACTATATGTCCCATTCAATAACATCATCCCCTTCAAGTCCCTTACTTGAACATCATTTAGGTGAATCTATCATTTATCCTTTTGTTACAGATGTCATGTTAAATCCAGAGACACAGAGTGATCACTCTCTGTTGATTTAACCTTAGCAGGCCTTAGACATCTTACTCTCAACGAATAAGAGGAACACATCCCATCTTGACTACATACGTCTCTCACAATCACCTTGTACCACACCTGAGCTTAGCCTTATGTACTGTCATATTACTAACAGCGAAGAAATAAGTCAAGGAATAATATTTGATGAATATCAAGACCCAATATGCATCTCAGGTCAGAGGATACTATGATATTCTCTTTTACTCAAATTTACTTATGATCAATCACAGATGATTCCATGCAGTAATATTTGAGAGCGAGTCAGTCCAATATTTGTATCCCACAAATATCTATGAACTTTGGCAGCAACACTTTGCTCTATATTCATACCTAATGAATATCCACCAATCCAAGTTCATAATAGTCTTACATTCATATATGTTCCCACAAGTATGATCGACTACGGACATTTAGAATAAGTAACTTATTCACGGATTTAAACATGCTAAAAAGGAACATAACTCAAAATACCATAAAGAGTTATATTAACAATTGTTCCAATATCCAAATACAAAATAGATCAAATCCAATCACTAGAATATCGAAGTCCTAAGGCACAAGTATGAGCCTTTCATGCTTTGCCCATTCAAGGAGCTTCGTGAGTGGATCAGCAATATTTTGATCAGTGTGAACTTTGCGAATACATATCTTTCCCTTTTTCAACTTCATCCCTTATGTAGTTGAAACTCCGCTCAATGTGCCTAGTCTTTCGATGTACACGAGGTTCCTTGATTTAAGCAATCGCACCATCGTTATCACAAAGATCTCCAGGGGTCCTGAATGGTAGGAACCACCCCTAGATCGGCAATAATTCAAGTGGCAGATCCACATGAATCATCTCAATCAATGAAGCGGCGATGTATTCTGATTCTGTAGTGGACAATGCTACCCTGATTGTGATCGAGAACCATCTCGATTAGTTTGGAAACTCATATCCATGTAACCCTTTACAACGAATTTCGAAACTCGCATCCCTGTAACCTTTTACAACGAGTTCTTTTTCACCAGATCTATATATTAGAAATGTATACTTAGTCCTTCTGAGGTATTTCAATATATTTATAACAGTCACTTAATGACATTTCTCGCTGGTATCTTTTCGTTATGCTTAAAGCGCATAACTTGTCCGGTCTAGTACATACCATTAAATACATAATGAATCCTATAGCAGACGCATATGGGATTCTTTTCATTCTTTCTTGCTCATCCTTTGGACATTGAAACGCATTCAATATTGTCCCCTATTGAATAGGTACCAAACCTTTCTCAGAGTTCTCCATCTTGAACCTTTTCAAGACTTTGTCAATGTATGCACTTTAGTTTAAACCTATCAAGCACCATGATCTATCCCTATAGATCTTTATTCCCAAAATATAGGCGACTTCACCAAAATCCTTAACAAAAAACAACTTCCAAGCCAGGCTTTCACACCTTCCATGGTTTGAATGTTATTTCCAAATAGTAGAATGTTATCAACATATAATACTAATAAAGTGATGATGCTCCCACTAGCCTTCTTATACACACAAGCTTCATCGACGTTCTTCATGAATCCATATTCCCTAATTTCTTCATCAAAACGATGATTCCAACTTCTAGATGCTTGTTTTAATCCATAGATTGATTTATTTAACTTGCATACTTTGTTAGGATGTTTTTGGATCCACAAAACCTTCAGGCTGAACCATATAGACATCTTCCTCAAGGTATCCATTTAGGAAAGCCGTTTTGACATCCATTTGCCAAATCTCATAATCATATTATGCAGGTATGGCAAATAATATTCTAATTGACTTTAGCATCGCCGCAGGCAAGAAGGTCTCATCATAATCAACATTTTGAGTTTGAGTGAAACCTTTTGCTACAAGTCTCGCTTTACAAGTATCCAAGTTACCATGCATATGGGTTTCCGTCCTGAAAACCCACTTACTTCCAACCACTTTGGAGTTAAGAGGTGCTACAACCAATTCCCATACTTGGTTGTTATACATGGACTGCATCTTTACGTTCATGGCTTCAAGCCATTTGTCACAATCGAATTTTGACATTGCATCATGGTATGTGGTTGATTCACCTGAATCTACCACGTAGCATCCATCTATGAAAAATCCATATCTTTCAGGTGGACTACTAATTCTACCAGATCTGCGAACGCTTTGTGTCTGTTGATCAACCACTTGATCGTTTTTCAACAACCTTTTGTTGAGTGCTAGTTTTAACCAAACGTGTATCGGCTTGTAGTTCTTGATCCTTATCAAGTTCCACTGTTCTAATAATTCCTTCCACAAGGAACTTAGCTTCCAAGAACTCAGCCTTTCGAGCAACAAATACCTTTTGCTCTGTTGGATCGTAGAAATAATATCCTATACCATCTTTAGGATATCCTACAAAGATACACTTAGTGGATCGTACTTTTATTTGGGGTGTATTGCTTCACAGAAGCTTCACAACTCATACCTTTAAATAGGATAATGATGGAACCCTTCCATGCAATATTTCAAAAGGTGTCTTATCCACTTTCTTGGTTGGACCATACGGGCCACGGAGAGCAAAGCGTAACCCCAAAGTGATAGAGATAAGGCGCTCCTAGCTATCATAGATCGAACCATATCTAATAGAGTTCGACTCCTCCTCTATCGAAACGAAGAACTTTAAAAGAGTTGATTTTGTACTTCACTTTTTGAAGATTCTGAACGTTTCAAAACTTCTTGTTTGTGTCAAGTACACATAACCATAACTACTATAGTTTTCGGTAAAAGTAATGAAGTATCTTTCACCATTCCTAGTCATTGGCTTAAAAGGATCACATACATTCGAATGTATGATACCTAATAAATCTTTTGCCCTTTCCCACTAAGGGATTACTTGGTCATTTTACCTTGTAAATAAGATTCGCATGTATCAAATGAACCAATTTCATTTGTTTCCAAAAGACAATTCTTTCGAAGTGTTTACATGCGACATCTGTTTATCTGACCAAGGTGATAATGCCAAGGATAGGTTTTACTCAAATCCATTTTGAGTTTCTTGGTGATTGATTGGTACATTAAACTATCAAATGATGTATTATTATGAACCAATTCATAAATACCATTTGAAGGCATAGGTTTAAAGTAAAACATGTCATTCATCGATATAAATGTCAGTGTTTGCAAACTTTAAGTCAAAACCATATTGTCTTATAAGGGAAACTTGAATAATGTTCCTAGTCAAACTAGGAGAATTCAAGACATTTTAAAACAATTTCCAAACCATTTGGAAGTTTCAAAACATAGTCTCCTTTCTTTTAATGTTTATTTCTTTTGAACCTTTTGTAACGAATTGCAAACATGAGTTCCACATCCGGTATCTAATACCCATGTGTTAGAAGAAATAACATTAAGGTCAATATGTATCATTAAGATTGTACCTGAGGTTTGCCTAGCATCCCTCTTGTTTTTCAACTCTTTGAGATAGGTTGGACAATTCCTATTTAAATGCCCTATCTCACCACACTCAAAGCATGGATCGTTCATGGCAACCTTTACCTTCTTCTCTTTAGGTTTCGGTGGTTCCGCTTTAGTCTTTCTAATCATTTCCCTTTGAATTACCCGTTTCCATTTTCAACATTTGCTTTGGTGTCGGGGTGATGCCCTTTCTAGTTGCCACCCTCATTGATCGTTAGAATGGATAAAAACCCTTTTATCCATATAGAGCCTTTCGAGGTGATCAATGTGGCTTTTCATCTTAAAGACATAAGATGAGTCCGATTGGGTTTCCTCCATTCGACATGCATGAAGCGCTCGAACCGTTTCGAAGCGTTCTACCCTTAGGAATATTTCCTACAATTGGGTAATCATGTCGTATACTCATGATGTTCAAAATCCTTTTGAATCTCGGGAATCACAATTCCTAACATGAGACAAGAGGTTTGCATAGTATCCTTGATATACTTAATCCAATCGTTATAGGCATCTTTATCTTCCATAAGATGTTCATCGGGATTAGGATCGTTCAACACATAGGATATCTTTTCTTACTTGAGAACGATTCTTAAGTTTCTATATAAATCCATAAAGTGTTATGATTGATACGATCCTTTTCAAGGATTGTTTTTAGTGATAGGTTACGGACGGTTTGGGTAATATTGTTAGCGGCCATCTACAAAATTTAACAAGGTTCAAATTTTAGTATTTTCAATATTATTATATTTTAATTATTAATACCCTTTTATGTCTCATAGACAATTAATAATTAAAATCTAGAATCCAACGTTAAATTTAAATATTGGTTAGGTGACCTTTATCCCTCTATTTAAATTAACAAGGTAGTCAACGTTTGACAATTGCAACCCTTTGCAACTTCTAGCCATATGGGATCGGTTAAACATCTTTATGTTTAGTTGGCATGTTTAATCCCATCAACACCTTTTGTTCCCCATGCTTCAGTGACCCTAAGTTCATGGTTTCCAAATCAAGTGGTCCAACTTACACACACGTGTGAGTTTATTCACATAAGTGGTTAGGTGACATTTATCCCACAAACATGGTAAACCCACCTCGAATATACAAGTTCCTTCAAATGTGGTTAGGTGACCTTTATCCCACAAAAGAGTTCCCAAGTGATTCGAGTGTTGTATAAAAGGATGGTGTTTGACTTGTTTTTATAAAAGGGATTTTGAGTTTTCAAAAATTATAGTTTAGAAAACATTATGTACCATACATTTGCATGCATTCAAATCCTTGGTACTTTTGTGAAAACAAATTTTCAAGGTTCTTTTAATAAAACCCATTTTATTATAAAATCATTAATTTTTAATAACCTTTTATTAACCAATTTTAATGATCTTTAAAGAACCATTTTTAAGCTTGTTGTTGATTATTAGTTTGTTAAGCATGCATATCCAAATATCATCCAAACAATAAAATAAGCAACCACACAAGCATAACACATATATCAATAGGTGCATAACCATAGCCAACTATTTTGACAAAACTTGTTAGCCGAAACAAGTGTGCCAAAAGGTCCTTCCTAAGGGGTGAATATTGACACAAATGATGTGTCGTTGAACTCCCACTTGATCCCGCATCCAAATGCTTCAAGTCTTCCTTTTGTGTTGTGATTTCTTCACCTTTTTTTGAGCTTCCAAAATGTCCTTTAATTCAGCTCCAAACTCCTTTGGACTTCAAAATGTGTTTTGGTTGTCGGGCTAAAATCCCGTTAAGAACTATTAAGTCCTTTAGGCCTGAAATTGGCCAAAACCAAAACCGCATTTTTGTGTGCATCTTCTTTTACAAAAAATATATCCTAATACATTTTTCTAGTAAAATAAAATGCACCTAATCTATTTATTTTACATACCAAATAAAAATAAATAAATTACATAACTTTACAAATGGAAGAACAAAATTAATAATTATTACAACCCTTTGATATAATTAAATATAAATCACAAACACAAACATTCAACTTATTTACATAAGGTCATGGCTAGGTTATGAACACCAATATATATATATATATATATATATATATATATATATCCAAATATATAAAATTCAAGAAGCAAAATG
The DNA here is from genome assembly GCA_030545235.1 of Helianthus tuberosus. Taxonomy (NCBI): domain Eukaryota; kingdom Viridiplantae; phylum Streptophyta; class Magnoliopsida; order Asterales; family Asteraceae; genus Helianthus; species Helianthus tuberosus. The sequence goes on along the minus strand of JARYGA010001642.1, from coordinate 2,170 downwards.
GTTCCCTTTTACAACCTACAATTTTTCGGTCAAGAATGAAAAACCGAAAAATGTGGGTTTTTGTCCAAACAAAATAATCATCCAAATGAAATAATTTTTCAAGATTCATTTATGCATGTAGGAATATAATCTTGAAAAACAAAGGGATAACCATGGTGAAAATTTCGGCCATAGGGTTTGTGACACCTGCGTCACTGCGACCATCAAACAAATACCAAGCCAATGAAATATTGTATTTCATACTTGGGATCTGTATAAATATGTGTATCTTTTGAGCATATCAAATCTTGCTCGATTTCAAGCTCTAAATCGCTTTCTAGAAGGTTATACGCGCGCTGATGCGTAAATATAACCAGTTTAATGCAACGAACACTTTGGAATAGTGAAATAGGCTTAACATACCTTAAATAACCTTTACATAACTTAGAAATAAGTTTTGAAGGCTTGGGTATGGCAAAATCAAGTTAAATCGCTTACAGGGACTAAACTTGACAAACTGCGAAAGTATGCCAATTTGAACTGTAACGAACATTCTGGAACATGAACATAAGTTAAACACACCTTAAATATCCTTTATATAGCTTAGAAATAGGCTTTGAGGGGTTCGGTGTGCTAAAATAAACTTTTGGGTCATTCAGGGACTAAAAGCGTCAAAAAGTGCACAAGTTTGCATTTTCGCGCATAACTTACGTTCTGAATATATCCGGACATCCAAAAATTTATTTAAGCACTAAAATATTTTATTTTAGTGTTTGGCATAAGAAAAATACATTCGTCGCGTCATTTGGATCGTTTTTCGCACTTATGCGCATTCCGTCGTAATTAAGCGAACATCGCGATCGTACGGCCAAACTGAAATCCGACATATTTTTGAGCATGTTTCATGTCCGCAATGTTTAGGAATCATTTTAGGGCCTTAACGTTAGCTTAACGGGCCTTAAACATGTCGAAAATGGCCTTTAACACCAACAGGGACCAAAACTGTCATTTTTGAAACTTGGATTCAGATCAGGACTTCAGGCGGCCCGCGTAAACCCAGGGTGATACTTTACACGGCCCGCGTCAGACTCCCAGATCAGATAAGATCAATTAGTCAGCAGATTACAGCTGTTAAACTCCCAACCACACACCCACACTTGCCCTTTCAGTTCATGAGGGGCCATTTTTAGTCACCACAACATTCCAACAAGTGTACACACGAGATTCGATCACGTTATTCAAGACACGATCTTAACGCCTCTCCGAATACTATAAATACCCCACCCCCATTTGCTTCAAACTCACTAGAATCTGATTTGAGAAGCTCTAAGTTGAAACCTTTGTTTCATACCTGAGCTACTTGAATCAAGATTAGCATTCGGGGACCCTTCGTAAGTATTCCTTCATTCTTTTATTGCTTTTCGAGTCCGAAAGTCAAACTTTGTTTGAATTTCTGCATTGACCAGTTTATGGTCAATGCGAAGTTCGTTTGAACTTCGCAACGTGATTGTAATCACTATGGTTATAGTCCCTCGTGACTATGCCTACTGATTACCACGTTGTCTAGGGTCGTAAGGGTAAGCGATCTAATAAATCGCTTATACCTTCGAACCCGACCCATTTGGTCGATCATTAGGATCCGACCAAACACATTAGGTGACCATAGTATATAGGGCATAACCTTCTGAGGTTATACCTTATGGTCATGACGTTTAAGTAGTTGTATGATAGGTAGTTTATATGCCTTAGGTAAATTACCAAAATACCCCTTTGATGCCAAAATTCATTATAAACATATGTGACATAACTTTTGACATCTAAACTGATTTGGCGACAATATTAGGCATGTTAAGACATATTCTACTTGTCATAGGACTAGTTAGGCGGTCCGAACGCGTTTCACGCGAACGACGTGTTAAAGTAGCATAAGCTACCGAAATGGGTCGAAAGCACTTAGGTTAGGTTTCATTTAGTATGTAGGCTTTGTTAAACCATACTACCTGAGTTCCCATACTCATTTGGTTTACGAGCCCTCATTCTATCCGATCCTCCGATATAGGTCCGGTTTATTAACATAGTTACCTATATTAGGTGCCGTTTGATTTCCATGATCTCTAGCATTGCTTGGTGGTTATCTTAGGACTTCTGAGCAATCTCAAGTGAGTACATAGACCCCTCTTTTACTGTTTTC
>JARYGA010001641.1:0-40302 GCA_030545235.1 Helianthus tuberosus | reverse complement strand
GATATGATGGTTATCTCAAAATAAACTTAAGTGGTAATGCTGGGATTGGTTAGCCTTCATGGCTACAACAAAGGGTTACAAAGACATCATCGCCATATGCCCCTCAAGCCGCTAATGTGGTTGAAAAGTCTTTCGATAGGTTCAGTTTAAGATGCTTGGTTGTAAGTTTTACGTGATATTAATATAATTGTCTTAACATTTATGTCAACCGGTTCTCTGTGATTTTAGAAACTCAAGTTTATTTTGTTATTATTCTCAGTTAAATGGATATTTTCGTTATTTTCCCTTAATTTCTTAGTTTTATTTTTAATTGTTGTGTAATTAGTTGGCAACGAGTTCAGTGGATGGAATAATCGACACCATCTCTTCGAGTCACTCGACTGCACCATTGTTAAAGATGATTTTACCTTTGAGGTCTTGAGGATGGAAAGAGGGGTTGACAGAATGTGAGAGAGTGGGCAATGTGTGTGATCTTTTGATTATTTGAACCTGTTGATAATAGATATTATGAATCAAAGAGATGTAATTTGGTGTATTAGATCTATATATTATTTGTTAGATCTATTTTTAATTAAACCTTAAAAATGTATAGTCATTCGTCATTTAATAAAACGTGTTATGCATGGTTTATAATAAACGACCCATGTTTGCACACGGGTCTTACCGCTAGTACTATATAATAAAATAAATCAATGGGAGGACACATGTCATTCATTGAAGCCATCTATTTTTTTATAGATAATTAATATCAATTAAAAGATAATTATAAAATTAAATTTAATATAAATTTAAACAATTCATACAGGGGATAATATAATATTTTAAAATATTTATCATATTTTAAAATTATTTATCCTGAAATTAACAAAATATATACGCTAAATATAAATTAATATAAGAGTTAATTACATAGTTAGTCCCTGTGGTTTGCACAAAATAACATACTTAGGTACTAATAGTTTAAAATCACCTTTTAGGGTATTAACTTTTCATTTTGTAACGTTTGAAGGTATTAACTTTTAGGGTATTAACATAGTTAGTCACTGTGGTTTGCACAAAATAACATATTTAGGTACTAATAGAATGTGATTTTAAACCTACAAATAATGTTAATAGCTCCAAACGTTACAAAATGAAAAAGTTAATATCCAAGAATGTGATTTTAAACTATTAGTACCTAAGTATGTTACTTTGTGCAAACCACATGGACTAACTATGTAATTAACTCTTAATATAATGTAAATGATTTATTTATTTCATTAAACTAAAGTAGTTAAGGGTAGAACCTATTTCAAAAATGTTTACAAGGGGTAAACAAAAATATTAATCAATGTTTATTGGCTTTATACTTTTATTTTTGTGTTCAACTCTCAACTCAAATACGGTAATCACTATGTTTACGTGGCATTTATAAGAACCATCACCGCAATCACCACATCCATCGTATATCGAGTATATCCGTTAGTTTTTTTAAAGATATAATTTTTTATTAGATTCATTCAACCCGTGTAATAAACGAGATTTTTTAAATATATAACTTTTTTATTTTTTAGTATACAAAATTACATTTATACAACTCGTGTAATACACGGGGTTTTTATAAATATAACTTTTTTATTATGTAGTATATAAAATTAGATTTATTCAATCCACATAATACATAGGGTTTATAAAGATATAACTTTTTATTGTTTGGTATACAAAATTACATGTGCTCAACCCATATAACATATGAGGTTCTTAAAAATGTAACTTTTCATTCTTTAATATATAAAATTAAATTTATTCAACCCGTACAATACACGGGGTTCTTAAAAACTTTTTTATTATTTAATGTATAAAATTACATTTATTCAACCCATAAACGAAATTTTTAAATATATATTGTTTTATTATTTGGTATATAAAATTACATTTATTCAACCCGTGTAATAAACGAGATTTTTAAAAATATATTTTTTAATTATTTGGCATATAAAATTACATTTATTCAACGCGTGTAATACACGGGGTTCTAACCTAGTATAATATAATTTAATTTAATTTAGTTTAATTTAGAGAATTCTACTACACCAGGTGTACATTTGTTTAATGTTTCTGTTTGGATGTGTATATATGTGTACGTTAGTGGATGCTCGAAAAAAAAGAGGAAAGTTAGTCAATGCTAAGTGGCATTTTCTGATTGGTTAACTGTTACACCCTAACTGATGGCGGAAACATCGAAGTGAGACGAACAAGATTGCTCAAGACTTCATAACACTAAATGTGACAAATATTTAATAAATAATTTCATTTCATTGCTAATATCAAATACATTGTTTAAAATAAAAATACAACAAGTTTGGAACGAACAAATTACAACAATTATCGAATGACTAAACTAATAAACATGAATTTAAGTTTGGTGCGTTTCTAGGCATCCTATTAAGTTTCGTGCATCATCATCGTCATCACAAATCCTACAATACATTTTAAAGTATAGTTCAATACAAAAGTATTGGCGAGTATACAAGTTTTGAGTACTAGCATATAAGTATAAGAGTTTGAGCAATCCACATGACAAAAATAGTTAACGAGATTAATGTAAACATGGCATGCAATTATACAAGTCAACCCTCTGATTACCACAAGTATTAAAGACTTAACATGACCTCAAGAATACGGGCAGTGCGTTAATCCTATAGCGCTATACATGTTAAGGGGAGGCTCGTACGAAGTTAATGACAATTAAATCGCACAAAAGAATCATCCAAGTATACAAATAAAGTATCACGTATTTAAGCATGTATGATTGGATTGTTTGTGTTTGTGATTTAAGCATAAAGTATGTTGGCCCATGTAATCAAGCCCAAAAGAACAGATGATATGAAAAGCCAAAACTGGTTCTCAAACAGTTGATCACAATAAGCAGTGCATAACCTAGACTCTCCTCAATGGCAGTGTTTATCTACCAGATGATAACTCTAAGTGCTGATCTTCTCAACAACTGATAGTCAAAGAACTGATGAAGATATAAAGACTGAAGCTCTAACAACTGCTGTCTCTCAAGTACTGATGAATAACAAAGCACTGCTGACTCAAGGTCTGATCATCCTTTGAAGAAAGCACTGATCCTTAACATCAGTGCTTAGGTAACAATAGTGGGAAGCTGCATCAGTGTTTTGTATAATCAGTGTTTACCTTGTATCAGTTGTTAGAGTTTGTTAGTCTGTTAGATGTCACTGTCTAGGTGATGTCAGCTTAGATTCTCAGTGGTTAGGTTTGTACTATAAATAGAACAGTACCTGTACTATTCTATCAGCTCTTTTGCACCAAGTCATCTTGTACAAACAAATTAGTGAGCTCAGGCTGAGGGGGAGTTTAGTTGCATGTATGCATAGTTGATCTTTGTAATAAATACAATCTTTCGACTAATGAAATCATGTTTGCTGAAAACTATTCTTCTTTGATTGTGTTATAAAGTTTATTTCTATTTCCGTTGCACATCATTCTCTGTTTCATCTTACACTTCTGTTAAACAACACAATCTAAAGAAACTCAGAGCCTAACAATTGGTATCAGAGCCTAGTACAGTCAAATTCGATCTAACAATCAATTTGACATAAAAGTTCAGCTCAATTTCATTGATACTTCAGTTGTTCGTATTTAGTTGAAAAAAAAACAGAGTAAGAGGTAATCTCGTACAAAGTTGATTATTCGAAAACTTTTGTAAAATCAACCAAGATGACATCACAATCACACGACCCTCACAACACCGGGACGCTATTCAAGCCACATATGCTTGTCAGATCCGAGTACAATATTTGGCAACGTAGGATGGGCCATGTGTTAGCTCAGCAAAACACCGGATGCTAGAAGTCAGTCATCTTTGAACCACACGTTCCAATGGTGCCTAGTACTGAAGATCCTAAAGGCTTTGTGCCTAAAAGCCTTGAAAATTATTCAGAACAAGATTTTCAGAAAATTGAATTAGATGCAAAGGCTTTTAGCATAGTAGCCTCAACTCTTCCAAATGACATTTATGCTGAACTGTTACATTGTAACAGTGCCAAAGAGCTATGGGATGCTCTTAAAGAGCAGTTCGGTGGAACAGAAGAGGTTATCAAAAATAACAGGGAGGTTTTGAATCAACAGTATGAAACGTTTTGCCATGTCAAAGGAGAATCTCTAACACAACAGTTTGAACGTTTTAGTTGTCTCATTAGTGAACTTAAACTTGTTAATGTTGAATTTGCTAAATCAACTCTAAATAGTAGGTTTCTAAGATCACTACCTGACAAATGGGACATAATTGCTTTTGTGACTAGAAACTCCATTGGATTCAAAGAATTAAATTTGACCCAACTTCATGGTCGACTCCTCACTTATGAGAGAGAGAGTTGAACCAGAAAAAGAAGTTATAAGAATAAGGGAAGGTTGTTGATGATTACACCTTTGGTAACACAACACTTCTGGGTCAAGAAGAATACGGTAGTAGTAATGATCAGAGTTATGATCATTACATTGACATAACTGCTGGTGGAGCTTTTAACAACTCTGATTTTTACTCATACAACTATGCTTTTACAACAAGTGGAGATAACCAGAATTCTAACAACTTATCCTTTGAACTCAATGATCTCCAGCATTTTTATCCCACTGATCTGGAGGAAATGGACATATTGCATCAACTGGCAGTGCTGAGTGTAAGAACCAACAAGTTTTATAAGAGAACAAGAAGAAAATTTCCAGGGTTACATGGGAATCTAAAAGTGGGGTTGGATGAATCAAAACTAAAGTGCTACAAGTGTAATAGGCTAGGAGATTTTGCTAGAGAATGTAGAAGCCAAAATAGTGGACCAATCATAACACATCCTAGCCCTAGACCTCAAAATAATCAAAACACTGTGCACTATTCCCAATATACCCCTGCTGCTCATGTAAACACTGCTCATTATGCACACCCAATAACACATGTTCCAGTGCAATATGTTCAAACCACTGTCCCACAAATCCAGTATGTCCAAGCCCCAGTCTCTCAGGTCCAAGTGCAATAACCTACACCACAACATGCTGCACAAACATCTGCTCTAGCAGAGGCCAGTCAGCAATGCTTCTTTACCCAAGGCTTTGTTGATTGGAGTAGCATGCCTGATGAGTTATCTGATGAAAACTTTGCTCTATTTGCTAAGAATGATGCTCCTTGTGATGAATTTTGTTTTGCAGCTTTAGAGTCAATTCCAGAAGGGCTGGAAACTGAAGAGGGAGAATCCAGTGCTGAAACAATGGATGAAGTTACTGAAGCAGTGGTTGCTACTGTTGTTGGTGAACAACTGTTAGAGAAGGAAACCAAACCACTGTTAGAACCTCTTGCTGACCCATGGTGTAAAGATGAAGTGGAAAAGAACACAATGCTTGTGAGAATGTCTGTGACTGTGCCATGATGGCTGCAGCTAAGGTATCACCTCAGGTCTTGAAAAACCTATGTTCAGACAAATGCATCATAGCATTTGCTAATGTTAAAGAGGTGAATGAAAACCTTAGAGAAAAAATCTTAAAAGATGAAGTACAATTTGAAAAGTCTGTTAAAGAACTGAAAAACAAATTGTTTGAAAAAGATAATGAGATCTGCAGTCTCAAACATGAACACAGCATAACCAAGGACCAACTCCAGGCATTGAAAGAAAAATATCAAGCCTGCAAAAAGGAGTTGGAATCCACCCAAATCACTTGTGAAAAATGGGTGGAATCCTGCAAAGGTTATGAGCTGATGTTAGAGAAACAGATCAAAAGCAATGTAAAATTTGGCATAGGTTTCAGGAAAAATGACCAACTTGAAAACACTGTTGTAAATGAGTCTGGTTCTGTTGAGATAATTCCAACAAACAAGGATGGTCAAGAAATTAAAATAACTGACAAAAATGGTAACAAAATCATTTTGGAAAGACCAGAGGGGTCATCAACCTTTGAGGAGATTGAAAAATATCAATTCAAACCCACCTGGTCAGATGAGTGTGACATCCTTGAGAATTTCAAACCCATGGAGTTTCCACAGTTGAAGGTGTGAAAGCACCTAAGGCCAAGGTCATTCCTCTTAAAGACATCCTAACAGTGGTTCAAAACTCTGTTGCAAAGGAAGTTGAAAAGAGGAAGAAGAGAGAAAAAGTTAAAAATTTGTTTTGTGACTTTTGTGAAAAGAAAAATCATTCCACAAAGGATTGTTTTCATTTAAAAGCCTATGACATTAATAAAACAAGCATAATTGAGCCTCCAAACAACTGCACCATCTGTGGAAAAACCAACCATCTTACTCATGAGTGTGTGTACCTCAAAACTTTTGAGGTTAAAAGAAAAGAGTATACTTCAAAAACACATGTGAGTTCATCAAAACAACCCATCATGAAACAACAACCATTTGTGTCTGTCCAAACAGCTGTTACAAAACAGTTGAACAGAAACTCTGCTCCCAGAGATGTTCAAGTGACAGATGCACCACCTGCAAACCAATTCCAAAGAGGAAAAGGTCAACCTCCATACCAAAGGGTCCCACATGTTTATGAGGCTTACAAAAAGCCTTCTAAACCAAATGTGAACAGGCATCCTTTTGGATTTCAACATCTGACAGGAAATGGCCCACAACAGTGGTTAGAGAGAAATGCTTCAAAAGCTGTTCAAACCCCTGAGCTAACCACTGTCCACGTTCCTGGACTTGATTCTGATACTGTTGTGACCCCATCCAAAGCCTTATTTGCTTTGGAGACCCTCCTGAACTAATTGTTTACTTGATGTGCGGGGAGCTTCTGCATGCTTAGATAGTCTTTGGTATGTAGATAGTGGAGGCTCCAGGCACATGACTGGATGTAGAGCCCTACTCAAAGAATTCAAAAATCATGGAGGGGGTGATATATCTTTTGGTAACAATTCTAAGGGAAAGGTGTTGGGGTCTGGATCAGTTCAGTCTGGAAAAATCAAGTTTGAAAATGTCAATCTCATTGACAATCTAAATTTCAACCTCCTTAGTGTTTCACAAATGAGTGACAAAGGCTATGGGTCATTCTTTACTATGGAGAGTTGCAAGATTGTTGGACCAGAAATGGTAAAACAGATTGAAGAAATAATAGCCAATGGAAAAACTCAACTTGTTGCTCAAGGGAGTGGCAATCTTTATGTAGTCGATTTGTCAAAAGAGAGCCCTACGACTAATGCCTGTCTGTTCTCAGCTGCCTCTAACAAAGAGACAGAATTATGGTACAGAAGATTGGGGCACACAAATCTCAAGACAATCACTGCTTTGTCAAAACAAGGCCTTGTAAGAGGTCTTCCACAAAAATTGTTCACTTGTTCTGAGAATTGTGTTTCCTGTTTAAAAGGTAAACAACATAAAAGCTCATACAAGTCAATTGAGGAGTCCAAAACACCCAAGTGTTTGCAAATGCTGCACATGGATTTGTTTGGCCCAGTAAAAATCATGAGCTTGAAAAAGAAAAGACACTGTTTGGTAATTGTAGATGATTTTTCTAGGTTTAAATGGACTTACTTCTTACATTTTAAAGATGAGACTGCAGGCATTTTGCAAGACTTTGTCAAACAGGTTGAAAAGCAATTTGACATGCTAGTAAAAGTCTTTAGGAGTGACAATGGAACAGAGTTTAGGAACAAGGAGTTGGATGAGTTTTGTATGTCAAAAGGGATTGTAAGGCAGTACATCATCCCATGAACACCAGAGCAAAATGGGATGGTTGAAAGAAAAAACAGAACTTTAATTGAAGTTGCCAGAACAATGCTTGCAGATTCAGGTTTACCCTTAACTTTTTGGGCTGAAGTTGTAAACACTGCTTGCTATGTGCAGAACCGAGTTTTGATCAACCCCAGGCATCAAAAGACTGCCTATGAAACTCTGTTCAAAATCAAACCACTGATCTCATACTTCAAAATCTTTGGTTGCCCATGTTTTATCTTAAACCTAAAAGATTCAATTTAAAAATTTGCAGCCAAAGTAGATTATGGTTATCATCTGGGATACTCAACCACTACCAAGGCCTACAAAGTGTTTAACACAAGGACTAGGTGTGTGGAAGAGACTTTGAATGTAAAGTTCAATGAACTTTCATCACGGAAAATCCCAGCAAACCCTTCTGAATTGTTTGATCTTGATAAATTTACCTTTGAAGATGTGTCTGTCAAGACTAACCCTGCAGGTACACCACAATCTCCATCACAAGATTATTGATATGAAGTTGTAATTCCACAACACAAATTCACATCCACCACAAGAGCAGCAAATGTTCAAAACAGCTGTTAAAGTTTAACCACTGCTACATCAACAGTTGTTGATCAAAGTAGCCCTTCAACATCTGCCACCACATCTTCAACCACTGTTGATAAAAATCTACCAATAGTGGATAAAAATCAACATTGTCACACACCCATCCCTCCTATCCCTCCACCTCCATTTCAAATAGTTGTTGGATCATCAAAGTCACCAACAGTTGTTAGCTCAGATGATTCACATCTACAACCTTCACCCTTTAATGCCATTGTTCCATACAAGGGAGATATAATCTTCCTGAAGTCACATCCACCAGACCAAATTATTGGCAACATCACTGAAGGGGTTCTCACCATAAGTCAATCCTAAAACATTTGTCTTTTTGCTGGCTTTCTATCACTCCATCAACAAGTCAAGTACCAAGCGGCACTAAAAGACAACAGTTGGGTAGAAGCTATGCAAGAAGAGCTCCAATAGTTTAAAAGACAACAAGTATGGTAACTTGTGCCACTTCTAGAGGGTGTGAGTCCTATTGGCACAAAGTGGGTCTTCAGAAACAAAACTGATAAAAGGAGCATTGTTGTAAAAAAAAAACTAAGCTTGTGGTTCAAGGCTTTAGACAGGAAGAGGGTATTGACTATGATGAAACTTTTGCCCATGTAGCAAGATTGGAAGCTATCAGACTGTTCTTAGCCTTTGCTGTCAACCACAACATCAAGGTGTTTCAGATGGATATCAAATGTGCATTCCTCTATAGTAATATTCAAGAAGAGATATATGTTTGTCAACCTCCTGGTTTTGAGGATCCATTTAATCCAAATCATGTCTACAAGCTAAACAAAGCTTTGTATGGCCTGAAACAAGCACCAAGGGTCTGGTATGAAACTCTTTCCACTTTTCTAATCTCTATTGGCTTCACAAGAGGCAAAATTGACAAAACATTGTTTTTAAAATGGAGAGGAAAAGATTTGATGATTGTTCAAATTTATGTGGATGACATTATTTTTGGAAGCACATGTAATAAAATGTGTGAAGAGTTCAGAAAACTCATGACAGCTGAGTTTGAGATGAGTGCAATGGGTGAACTACAGTGCTTTCTTGGTCTCCAAGTTAAGCAACTGCAAAATGGTACTTTCATTCATCAAAGCAAATATGCTAAAGAACTTTTAAACAAATTTGAGATGAATGATTGCAAGTCATGTAGTACACCCATGGTAACTACCAAGCTAGTCATGACTGAAGAAAAGGATGATTTGGTTGATTTGGTTTGGTTGTTCAAACCTTATATAGAAGCATGATTGGGTCATTATTGTACCTAACTGCATCTAGGCCAGACATCCTATTTGCAACATGTGTTTGTGCAAGATCCCAATCAGCCCCTAGAAAGTCTAACGTCATAGCTGTGAAAATGATATTCAGATACATAAAAGTGCTCCCACACTTGGTATCTGGTACCCTGCTAATGGGAATGTTAAGCTTTCAGGTTTTTCAAACAGTGACTTTGCTGGATGCAACACTACCAGGAAGTCCACATCAGGAGGGTGCCAATTTCTAGGTGATTGCTTAGTATCTTGGCAAAGCAAAAAGCAAGCAGCTATTTCCACATCCACTGCTGAAAAAGAATACATTGCTGCTGCAAGCTGTACAGCCCACCTATTGTGGCTTCAAAATCAACTGCTGGATTTTGGTATAACTGCTTTAAAGACACCTCTCATGTTGGATAGTCAAGCAGCTGAAAATATCATCAAAAATCCAGTTTCTCATTTAACCACCAAGCACATTGACATCAGACATCACTTTGTGAGGGATTGCTATGAAAAAGGTTTGATTTCTCTGCATCATGTTCCAACTAAGGATCAGCTGGCAGATGTGCTAACAAAAGCATTAGACACATCTACCTTTGAAAGCTTGATCTCTAAGATTGGCATGCTTAAAATGGAATAACTAGCAAAATCTTGTTTTTCTATGAATAAAAGCATTAAAATGTTTTCAGAAAATCAAAAATTCATCCTTAAAAATAGTTAAAATGAAAATTTTTCATTAATCCTTAAAAGTCTGTCATATCCACTGTTTGGTTCAAACATCTGATTGTTGAAAATTCACCCACTGCTGAAAGACAACCTTTGTTTCCTCATATTCCTTGTTGACCACTGTTGACCAAACATTAGTGTTTCAACCACTGATATCTATCCACTGATAGTTGAAATCAGACACTGCTTTACTTTTCATTGCTGTCAACCACTGATATTGTCCATTAGTGGTTCTCAAACAACTGTCTTCCACTTTTTCATCAGAGATTGCCACGTGGGCAGATGTTAACCAACCCATCTTTGAAACCGCTACCATGTCAGCAATCACTTTTTCACTCTCATAAAACCCTGATAAAACCCCCAAATAGAGTTTTCACTGCCATATCGAATTCAAAATTCTTTCAAAGCGGTTTCCATCTCTCATTCATCTTCTTCTTCCATTCGCGATTTCTCAATAATCACCATGACTCTCATCCTCAAACACCCACACAATTACCTTTGTACACTTGAGAAAACAAGCAAAAACAAAGATTTCCATTCAATCATCGACACCCTTTCATCATCAAAGTACAAAACTTTGTTGACCTGCAATTCACCCATTTACCCAGATGCCCTAAGAGATTTCTGGAATCATGCCAAACTTGAAATTCAAGATAAGAAACCATGGGCAATCTCTTCGGAAGTTGGTGGAATTTTGGTCTCAATCACACCACAGACCATCTCAGAAACCTTTTCAGATGAATGATCAAGCAGGTAAAACTTCTTTCCCTAATGATGAGTATCAAACTGATTTGATCGAAAGAGGGTATGCAGGACAGTTAACAAAAGCAACCATGAAAAAGGGAGAATTTCCACCTCGCATGAAATTCCTGTTTCATACCCTGCTCACCTGTGTTTCTAATAAAACCACTGCTTTTAATGAAATTCCTCTGAAAATCCAATACTTGGGGTATGCTATAATGGCTAAAACTGATTTCAATTACTCCTAAGAAATTTTTACTGAATAGGTCAAAAATGTGAAAAACATAAAGGAAAAGAAGCCACAAGCTTTCTTACTTTTTCCAAGGTTTTTGAGCTTTTACTTACAGCAGAAAATTCCAAAAGAAAATGCACAAGTACTTGTACAAGGTGCTCCTATTCAAATAAACAGCTTATCTGCTGAAACTTTTACAAGATTATCTGAGTCAAAAGTTTCCAAAACACAAGCAGATGAGTTTGAGCAAACTTTGGATGAGTCCACATCTGCTCCTCAGACTTCAGCTGTTGAGCCCACTGCTCTTGGTGAACACAACAGCACAACCACTGTTATGCAACCCCCACCAAAACCCACCAAAAAGACCAAAAAAAATCCACAAAGCCCACTGATGTGTGTAAAATGCAACATATAAATTACATCAAATGAGGCATAAAACTAACCCTTTTTAAGTACTAATATTGGAAAAAGAGTGTTTTTGTCTTCCTTTTGTATTTTCAGGATTAAATGAGCTCAAAAACACAAAAGAAGCAAAAAGGCAGCTAAATCCAACATAAATACAAGGAAAGGAACATTAGTGGACTGCCCGACCCCTCAACGGCACCTTCCAAAGCAAAAAGGAGAAGACAGAAGGCTGAACACGCCCCGTGCTCAGCCAGCACGGGGCCGTGCCCAAGAAGCAGCAGAAAAGACAAATCCATAGAAGCTTCTATTGCCCATCACGGGGCCGTGCTCAGCGGACACGGGGGCGTGTCGAAAGTACAGCAGGCGCATTTATTGTAATTGCGAATTACAATTAATGAGGAGAGAGATTGTCAGACGGACACGGGGCCGTGTCCAGCTCTCTGTTCAGCCTATAAATAGGAGTGCTTGGATTCATTTCATCTCATCCCTTGGCACACCACCTCTCTCACACTTCATCCACCACCCACCACCATCACAACACCATCATCCACCACCATCATCCATTGTCCATCGTAGAGTGTGTGAGTCGTCTCGGGATCCAAGATTGATCGTAAGAGTTCTTGACAATCAAGGCCATGTTTGCCTAAGTCTCTTACATCACTTGGTGAAGACAAAGTGTCTAGTATAATACTTTTTATTTCTAATCTTTTGCACTTTTTATTTGGTTTTGTATTAATGACTTTAATAACTAGTTACTTATGTTGAAGGTGATCTTTCCTTATCGTTTGTCCGTGGTGTCTTGGCATTATTTTACTGTCTATATAAAATAAAGGATTTTCACCATTCATATCTCCACGGTCTATATGGAGGTATGTTGGCTACCTGGTAGGGGGTTAAGGGAACGGTTTGGTAAAGGTCTTGCCATTGTTCAGCGTTTAGAGGTCCTGCAATGGACCTGGGTCAAATTTAGTAGGACCTCCTTCAATACTTCACGGTATTGGATGGCGGGGGTCCAAACTCTTTGATCCCCTCATAAGTTAACTACTATTAATACTATAACCCGGCTATTTAGGACTGTATCCCTGCTGACTCAGACTACTTAGCCGAGGGTAACGTCACCGCCAAAAGCGGAGCCTACCACAATACTGCATTAATAACTTAATTCATTATCTTCCAATAATCCACCCTTTTAGGATTGTATCCCTGCTGACTCAAACTACTGGGGTGAGGGTAACGTCGCCTTCAAAAGAGGGGCCTACTACAATAACTAAGATAATCTCTTAATTATGTGCAAAAGTGCAGAAATAATCAAAGGTTATACTAGATACGAGTCAGAACCAAGTGATTCATCTTGTCTATCTGTTTTCCTTTTATTTTCATTTTCAGCATTTTAGTTAGTTTTATTTTTCTTAGTTTAAAACATCTTTTTCTAAACTTTTATTTTGGTTAGACGTTGAGGATAAACCGGTACTAAAAGCTCTTGTGTCCTTGGACGACCTCGGTATCTTACCAACGCTATACTACACTCAACGATGGGTGCACTTGCCCATATGTGTGTTTAGTGTTAGTGAAATATCGTGTTTTATAAATTTAAAACTTGGCTAAAATAAGTGTTAAAAAGGGCTTAAAATATACACCTAATATAAGTAACACTTCGCACGCATCAAGTTTTTGGCGCCGTTGCCGGGGACACAAGGATTTTAAGAAAGTTAGGAATCAACGGCCTAATCATCTTTTATTTTTCTTTTTATTTTTTTTAGATTTTCTTAGTTTTTCAGCTTCTGCAGCGCTCAGCACGGGCCGTGCCCGGTCAGACACGGGCCGTGCCCAGCATCATCACTGGCAGTTTTTATTTTCTGAGTTACAGAGAGCTGAACACGGGGCGTGTCGGTGCAACACGGGGCCGTGTCCAACTCCCAGTAACAGGGATCCAGAAATCAATTACTGTGCCTCTGAACACGGGCCGTGTTCATTGAGCACGGGGCCGTGGTGAACATTCTGAGCAGCGTTCTTTTCTGTTTTTGTTGCAGGATTTGGAACCCAGGCGCCACATTTGAACCTCCTACGTAGTGCATGAGCTCCAGTTCTAGTAGAGACATAAAAGAACCCCTAGAAGAACCCGAGCGCTTTCTCAGAAAAAGACTAAAAGCTAAAAATCAAGAGAAAGCTTCGGGGGACCCACTTCCAATGGCGGACCAACGTACCCTCATGGATTACCTACGGCCTACCGTAGGCAATCTTGGCGCCGCTATCAATGCACCGAATGTCGAGGCCAACAACTTCGAACTTCGGCCGCAGTTTATACAAATGCTCCAAAACTCCGCAACCTTCCACGGGCTTGCGAACGAGGATCCCCATCTACATATTACTAACTTCTTAGAAATATGTGATACCTTTCGGATCAATGGAGCATCAAATGATGCCATCCGCCTTCGAATGTTTCCTTTTTCACTAAAAGACCGAGCTAAGGCTTGGCTTAACACCCTCCCAGTTGGATCGGTAAACACCTGGGATGAACTCGCCCAAAAGTTTTTGTATAAGTATTTCCCTCATGCTAAAACGGTTAAATTAATGACTGAAATTAATACATACTCACAAGAGGATGGGGAATCCTTATATGAAACTTGGGAAAGGTTCAAGGAGCTTCTAAGAAAGTGTCCTCACCATGGTCTAGCGGTATGGCAACAAGTATCCACTTTCTACAATGGATTGTTGCCACACACAAGGCAAACACTTGATTCAAGCTCCGGGGGACTCTTAGGTAATCGTCGCCCAAATGAAATATATAACCAAATTGAGGAAATTGCTCAAACCAATTTTCAATGGCACACTCCCCGAGGTAATAAATCTATTGCCCCGGGCGCCCATAAGGTTGATGAAAGCACCTCTTTACAAGCCCAAATCGAGGCCCTCTCTTCAAAAATCAAAAGGCTAGAAATGACAAAAACGGCCTCGGTTATGGCTTGTGAAGGGTGTGGTGGGTCACATGAAAATTGGAGTTGTATGAAGGAATTAGATGAACAAACTGAAACGGTAAACTACATGGATAATAGACCCAGGCCGTCGGGTCCTCCAACGGGTACCTACAACCAAGGATGGCGTAACCACCCAAATCTTGGTTGGAGAGATCCCGGCAATAGTAGTAACCAACAAAACCAACGAACTAATTTTCAACAACCGCAAAATTTTCCTCAACAACAAGGTGGAAGAGAAAGGCTTGAAGATACTGTATCTCGCCTCATCTCTGACACTGAAAAGAAAAACTCGGATCGATTTCAACAATTGGAATCGAATTTCAGAAATCAACAAGCTAGCATTCAAAACGTTGAAAAACAATTAAATCAACTAGCTCAAAATTTCTCCGAGAGACCACAAGGCGCATTACCCAGTAATACCGAAACAAACCCGAAGGCACAAGTACATCTCATCACATTAAGAAATCGAACCGTGGGTCCCGAGGATGCTCCATTGCCGCCAAATGAAAGAAGCCATTCTAGCCAGCCTGTGACTCCTCCTGCGCCAGAAAAGGCTTCTACATCAAATCAAGAGCCCACCAAGACTCCTCCAATCCCGTACCCCGGTAGGTTAAATCGTCAAAAGACCGATGAGCAATTCGCAAAGTTCGAAAGTTTACTAAAACAATTGCATGTTAATATTCCTTTTATTGAGGTCCTAACCCAAATGCCTAAATATGCAAAATTCATGAGGGATTTCCTCACTCACAAAAGGAAAATTGAATCATTGCAATTAGTTAACTTAGGCGAAGAATGCTCAGCTCTAGTACTCAACAAACTTCCACAAAAGAAAATCGACCCAGGGAGCTTCACAATCCCTTGTTCGATTGGGAAATCCCCCGTCCGAAATGCTTTAGCCGATCTTGGGGCTAGCATCAACCTCATGCCCACATCAATGTTCAAGCGACTCGGCCTAGGAACAACAAGCCCTACAAAGATGAGCATACAACTCGCCGACAGGTCCGTCAAATTCCCACATGGTGTCGCCGAAAATCTGCTAGTCAAGGTTGACAAATTCGTCTTTCCAACCGACTTTGTCATCCTAGACATGGAAGAAGACACTGAGGTCCCTCTCATCCTCGGGAGGCCATTCCTAGCCACCGCCCAAGCATTGGTGGATATGAATGACGGAACTCTAACATTGAAGTTCGGGGATGAGGAAGTGAAATTAGAATGTGGAAAGCGAGTAGAGGAAGAAGATCCGGTCAACTACATGAAGGTCATAGACTCAAGCTTGGATGACGCTCTCCGACGGTGTAACATGGGATGCAACACATCCCACTTGGGTAACATATGACCAGGCTTTGGGTCTAGCCAAGGACCCTTATAAACGTGGCGCACCATGGAGGCATTCCACGGAACTATCCTTAGTACAATTTAGATTAATTTTTATGTTTTCTAGTTAGTTTAATTTTCAGGAATAAAACACACTTATGGTGGTAAAGGATGAAAAGGGGAACGAGAAAAATGATCCCATGCACAAGAACAAGGCAACCCGACAATTCTCTCCATTTCAGAAAGTTCAACACGGGCCGTGCTCAACCAACACGGCCCCATGCTGAACCACCTGCTGAAAAAACGCCCAGTTCAGGTAACTGGACACGGGCCGTGTTCACCCAACACGCCCCCGTGTCCAGACTTCTGTTTCTCTTATTTTAATTCTGTTACTGGCACTTGAACACGTGGCCGTGCCCGGATAACACGGGGCCGTGTTCAATGCCCAGTAACACAAATTTTTGCTTTTTAAACACTATTTTACACATCTAATCAACCTAAAAATTTATTTTGGGACACATTGAGGACAATGTGTAATTTAAGTGTGGGGGGGATGCTAAAACCTTGAATTTTGCAAGTCCTAAATACAAGCCTTACACAAAACTCTATTGGAACCGCTAATCACCCCAAATTTTTTCAAAAATTTCATTTTTTTTTTTACTTGTCTAGGTTTAACCCGGAAAATTCAAGTTCTCAAAAAGGTTATATTTTTACAAATTTACAACCGATAGCGTAGTGATAAAAAGAACCAACATAAGAAAATTATGAAAAGGCATAGCAAACTTATTTAAAATTTGATTATATATACTTGATCACATAAAAACCCATTCCCACAAAAGTGAGTTTTGAGCCTTTATTGAGCACACAATTACATATCATTTGACTAAATGCTCATTTTTCGTTTCTTGTGTGAATAGCCGCCTGGTTCTTACGACTCTAGAACTTGCCATGACAATACATTCCCGGTCCTTATCAACTTAAACCCAAGTAAGTAAATGATAGAGGCATTAGGACTAACCATTTTTATTTCTACACCATTATTTTTCTTTTTCTTTTACCACCTACCCAAAAATCCCCCTAGTTAGCCCCTTTGAGCCTAAACCTTTTCGTTTCATCACCCAAACAAAAACCCTTTTACCCACCAAACCCTTTTTCATTTTTAACCCTTTATTTTAGTAACAAGTTCGGTTCTTCGCAAAAAAAAAAAACAAAAAAACAAAAAAAATTATATATTGATGAAGCAAAAAGAAAATAAACAAACAAGTTAATAAAAAATAACTTAGTTTGAGTAAAAGCTTCATCAAAATAAAAAGTTGCAAAAATACGAAAACCGATACTTGTTACGCTTTTAGCCCTTTTTCTACTAACCACTAACCCAACCACCTACCTTTAACCCTAGCCTAACCCTTAACCCACAAAGTCCTCTTGATATCTACAAAGGTATAAAAGTTAAAAAGGAGGAGGATTGATTTCTTGGCAAGCCTATGGTAGGAATAAGTTCCATGCCGCTCTCGAGCGATTCACTAAAAATACACCTTCGGCCGAGTGTGAGTGATTTCCCCGTGAGGTATGTGAACTTGTATATAAATAGAATTTTAAAAAGGCATGTTATGCCCAAATAAGTAATTTCTTTTATGAAAAGTTCTAAATAAATCATTACGAATAGGAGTGTAAATAAATAAAAATAAAACCCAAAAAGATCTTGGAAATCCCGACACTCTACGACAAGCCCAAAACCTTCTCTTCTACCTATTCCATTTGGGAGTGTAAGCCACATATTAAAGAGTTTTGCTTGAGGACAAGCAAAAGTTCAAGTGTGGGGGTATTTGATGTGTGTAAAATGCAACATATAAATTACATCAAATGAGGCATAAAACTAACCCTTTTTAAGTACTAATATTGGAAAAAGAGTGTTTTTGTCTTCCTTTTGTATTTTCAGGATTAAATGAGCTCAAAAACACAAAAGAAGCAAAAAGGCAGCTAAATCCAACATAAATACAAGGAAAGGAACATTAGTGGACTGCCCGACCCCTCAACGGCACCTTCCAAAGCAAAAAGGAGAAGACAGAAGGCTGAACACGCCCCGTGCTCAGCCAGCACGGGGCCGTGCCCAAGAAGCAGCAGAAAAGACAAATCCATAGAAGCTTCTATTGCCCATCACGGGGCCGTGCTCAGCGGACACGGGGGCGTGTCGAAAGTACAGCAGGCGCATTTATTGTAATTGCGAATTACAATTAATGAGGAGAGAGATTGTCAGACGGACACGGGGCCGTGTCCAGCTCTCTGTTCAGCCTATAAATAGGAGTGCTTGGATTCATTTCATCTCATCCCTTGGCACACCACCTCTCTCACACTTCATCCACCACCCACCACCATCACAACACCATCATCCACCACCATCATCCATTGTCCATCGTAGAGTGTGTGAGTCGTCTCGGGATCCAAGATTGATCGTAAGAGTTCTTGACAATCAAGGCCATGTTTGCCTAAGTCTCTTACATCACTTGGTGAAGACAAAGTGTCTAGTATAATACTTTTTATTTCTAATCTTTTGCACTTTTTATTTGGTTTTGTATTAATGACTTTAATAACTAGTTACTTATGTTGAAGGTGATCTTTCCTTATCGTTTGTCCGTGGTGTCTTGGCATTATTTTACTGTCTATATAAAATAAAGGATTTTCACCATTCATATCTCCACGGTCTATATGGAGGTATGTTGGCTACCTGGTAGGGGGTTAAGGGAACGGTTTGGTAAAGGTCTTGCCATTGTTCAGCGTTTAGAGGTCCTGCAATGGACCTGGGTCAAATTTAGTAGGACCTCCTTCAATACTTCACGGTATTGGATGGCGGGGGTCCAAACTCTTTGATCCCCTCATAAGTTAACTACTATTAATACTATAACCCGGCTATTTAGGACTGTATCCCTGCTGACTCAGACTACTTAGCCGAGGGTAACGTCACCGCCAAAAGCGGGGCCTACCACAATACTGCATTAATAACTTAATTCATTATCTTCCAATAATCCACCCTTTTAGGATTGTATCCCTGCTGACTCAAACTACTGGGGTGAGGGTAACGTCGCCTTCAAAAGAGGGGCCTACTACAATAACTAAGATAATCTCTTAATTATGTGCAAAAGTGCAGAAATAATCAAAGGTTATACTAGATACGAGTCAGAACCAAGTGATTCATCTTGTCTATCTGTTTTCCTTTTATTTTCATTTTCAGCATTTTAGTTAGTTTTATTTTTCTTAGTTTAAAACATCTTTTTCTAAACTTTTATTTTGGTTAGACGTTGAGGATAAACCGGTACTAAAAGCTCTTGTGTCCTTGGACGACCTCGGTATCTTACCAACGCTATACTACACTCAACGATGGGTGCACTTGCCCATATGTGTGTTTAGTGTTAGTGAAATATCGTGTTTTATAAATTTAAAACTTGGCTAAAATAAGTGTTAAAAAGGGCTTAAAATATACACCTAATATAAGTAACACTTCGCACGCATCACCCACCAAACCCTCCAAAAAGGGTCTTCTGGAAGATGAGATCCCAGAAGTTAACCCAGTGACAACACAAATGTCACAAACAACCACTATTGCTACTTTCTCACAACAGATGGAAAGATCTCCACCAAAAGCCTTAACTCCTCATGCTTCCTCACAACAGGAACATGTTGTAAGCACAGGGACACCTTATCATGAAGTATTATCCTCACTTGAGAATATGCTTAATAGCCCTTCTCCCTGGGCAAACTCTCTTTCAACTCCTATCCCCTCATCTCAACTTCCACCATCCATTCAACCTCTATTTGATGCCATTGAGCTTTAGATACAAAACAACCCCTCTCACCAACCCATTATTGAGAGTACAACTTCACCAATGGCTGTGTCTAAATCACCTCAATTGGTTATCCCACAAACAGCTGAGGAGGTTACACCACAGGAATTTTATGAAATTCCTGTTGGTAGTTCAAGTGTAGCAGCTACTACATGTGTTGGATCCACTGATCTACATCTGGACAGTAGTTTCATAAGTAAGACTCCCTTGAAGGCAACCACTGCTGATACTATCAAGGTATCTATTGGTGTGTTCAAGTTAATCACTGGTGTGCTTACTAAGGTAACCACTACAGAGGGAGGTCCCCAGTACCAAGAAAAAGGGGCATCAGTTGATGAACCATTGGAGACTCCTCCTGGTTCAACAGCTGATACAACTACCACTGGTAGGAAATCAGATGAGCCAATTCACTTGGGTGATGGTTTAAAATACCAAGATTTGACGAAGAGGCTCTCAACCATGGAAACCACTGTTGCTAAGATGAATGAATCCATTCAATTTTTGGTTCAAGCTTCCAAAAGTCAACCAACTCCACAACAATACTCCCAAGAGCTATGGAATGCAGTTCAGCCCATTATCACTGCTCAAAGGGAACTTGCAGAAACTCAACACAACCATCAAATGGAACTAATCAGAAACATGGTTGATGCAAGGTACAAAGATACTCAGGCTGACATCAATGCTATCAAAGAAGCCTTGACAAAAATGACTGGCACTACCCCTGTACCTATCTACAAAGATGACGATGATCAAAATGATGCCAAAAAGGGGGAGAAACATGACATGAAAAAGTTTGGCAGACCTACTCTAAAGAAAAAGCCAACTCAAAAGCCAGAGAGTCTGAGAAAAAGTCTTCTGCAACCATTGATGAAACATCTGCCAAAAAAAAAAGGAATTGATGAAACCCTAAACATTCTAGCAGATGAAGTGGAAACAAACAAAAAGATTGCTCAAAATCAAAAGGAAACCAAGGAAAGGGAGTGGAAAAACGAACAAAAGGCAATGAAGGATTGGGAAATCAAAACAAAGAATGTTGGCACTTCAGAAAGAAGAAAATCTCATAAGCACAACAAACCACCACTTGCCACATATCCAAAATCACCCTCACCACCAAAATCAACCACTTATGGTCCCAAAACCACTGCTGGTATTAAAAGACCATCCACTTCTACACCAAACCAACACCACCACAAAAACAACCTGCCAAAAAGCAGAAAACAAAACCATCCTCACCAATACCATCAAACACTGCAACAAATGTTGACACTTCAACAATTGTTATGACAATAGCGGTTGAAACACCAGTTGTTTCAACAGTTGTTAGTCAACCATCCACCACTTTTCAATTTCCTTCCCAAGCTATCCTCATTTCTAGTTCCAAATCTCCAATAAAAACCCCTTCTCCTAAAAAAGTTTACACAAGAAAAAGAAAGTTTCAAGTGAATGATGATGATATCATTGCACCTACTCCTATATCATCTTCACCTTTCATTCAAACCAACCCTGAACCATTCATTCCTCCACAATCACCATCATCAAACCCACTTGTTGACCCACAAACACTTGAAGGTCATGATCCTTCCAGAACCATTCCACTAGCAGTGAATTATCCTTTGGAATTGCATGCAGTGAAAGATGAAATGAGGCAATTCTATACAGAGGATGATCCTGCAAAGAGAAAGTTTCCATCCCTTCATGGTTTCAGACCTCCAAAGAACATGGATGAGTATCTGAAACTCAAAGCCAGGCAAGCTGAATTGCATGCTAAATATGAAGGTTTAGGGCAAGGTGATAATAACATCTCAAGTCGAATGCAGCATGAGCTTAGTAAAGTCAAGAAATTGGAAGACTATGCAAGAGACTTAAGCAAAGAGATGTCTAACTTACCACCAAATGCTGATCTGCAAAAGAAGCTGAGGGAAGATCTCTTAGAGCTTATCATGAGAGAGAAATTTTATCCTGCCAAAGTTGAACAATTTAAAGACTGACCACTCATAGCTCTCAAAGCTTAAATAAATAGAATTGAAAGGGTAAAGAATGATCCTCAGATGAAGAGGTCTGCACCATAATGTAACAAGTATAAGAAGACCATTGCAGAACTTACCCTAGAATATAAAAGAAAGAAAACTGAGCTGGTTGCAGCTAAATATGGATCAGCAAAGACCATCTCAAAATGGTCCAGGCAGTATACTGATATGGTCTATGAAAAGCTGGAAAAACTAAGAGAGACAGATCCTACAGCACCAAAGAAACCAACATACAAGAGCAAAACCACTGATGAGCCAAAGCAGCAGACCCTCTCTCTAAAAACACTGTTCACGTCATCTGATTTATCCACCATTGCCTTAAATCAAAGAAAAAGGCAAAAGCAGATAGATGAGGAAGATGCACAGAGAGAAGCTGATATTATGAAAGTGGCCATCAAGCAAATGATTGAAGAGAATCCCGACTCATCAAAGCTACAAGAAATTGCCAAAAGGTTTATGAGCAGACCTCCATCACCAAACTCATCACAAATAAAGTCTCATCCAAGAAATCCATTGGACTCAAAAATACTAAAGTGGAAGTCTGATAAAAAGACCCATGTATTGACTTTGCTCAAGTCTAATGGAAGAGTTGAACACATTTCAAGGGAGGATGCATTAGGTCTGAATGCAGCTGATCTCCTAGATCTTTTAGACCTTCAACTTTGCAAGGATGAAGATGATGAAGATTCCCTCAATTTTGAGCTGCAATTCAAAGGGCAAGTTAGGGAAAAGCTGATGGGAGAATAAAGATCAAAGTATAAGGAAGTGTTTTGGCATCATCTGTTCTAGGGGGAGATTGTTGGCCCATGTATTCAAGCCTAGAAGAACAGATGATATGAAAAGCCAAAACTAGTTCTCAAACAGTTGATCACAACAAGCAGTGCATAACCTAGACTCTCCTCAAAGGAAGTGTTTATCTATCAGATGATAACTCTAAGTGTTGATCTTCTCAACAACCGGTAGTCAAAGAACTGATGAAGATATAAATACTGAAGCTCTAAAAACTGCTGTCTCTTAGGTACTAATGAAGAACAAAGCACTGCTGACTCAAGGTCTGATCATCCTTTGAAGAAAGCACCGATCCTCAACATCAGTGCTTAGGCAACAACAGTTGGAAGCTGCATCAATGTTTTGTATAATCAGTGTTTATTGTAATCAGTGTTTAGCTTGTATCAGTTGTTAGAGTTTGTTAGTCTGTTAGATGTCACTGTCTAGGTGACATCAGCTTAGATGCTCAGTGGTTAGGTTTATACTATAAATCGAACATTACATGTACTGTTCTATCAGCTCTTTTGCACCAAGTCATCTTGTACGAACAAATTAGTGAGCTCAGACTGAGGGGGAGTTTAGTTGCATGCATGCATAGTTGATCTTTGTAATAAATACAATCTTTCGACTAATGAAATCATGTTTGCTGAAAACTATTCTTCTTTGATTGGGTTATAAAGTTTATTTCCATTTTCGCTGCACATCATTTTCTGTTTCATCTTACACTTCTGTTAAACAACACAATCTAAAGAAACTCAGATCCTAACAAAGTATGAGTTCGTGTGTTTAAATAATATAACGTATTGCACCCAAAAGTGTAAAAGGAAAAAAGGGGTCATGTATACTCACAATTTTGCAACGTTTTTCGACTATCCGTGAGTGACGAGTTGTTTGAGAATGAAGAATCAAAAGTAAGGTCACACGGCGTTTATGGAATGGTTAGATTCGGAATTTAGAATTTAAGTACAAAAGTATGTTATGCATAAAAGTATATCTAGTCTAAGTACTCGTTTTGATACTAAGTTATATATGATTTCATGGGTCCTAGTTTGCTCATTAGAATCAACAACGAGAGACTTAGAATCATAGATAAGTTAGCCTAAGTTCACGATGAATAATCATAAACCGATTATCATCACAAAGTTGGCCATGTTCATATATGTACATATATTTATATAGTTATATAATAATCCTAAAACTAAGTCCATCATGAGTTTCATAGATTGTCATATAAATCAAGCATGCAGGATTAACCTCATTGTATGATTCACCACTACACAAATCACACAAGGATGATTCGGAGGGTCATGAATGAAAAGAAATAACAACTAACTAATACATCATCAAGTAGCCAAGTAAGACCTAACCTGTGTGAACCACCACAACATGGAAAGAGTTAACTAAGTGTTCGAGGCTAGATGGGGTTATGTTACTTTGAGACTAGAAAACTACTTGATTGTTCATACACAAGGTTCACAAGTGAGGTAGTGGAACTAGGTTGGAAAGCCAAAGCTCCCATGGTTCACACTTTTACAAGACACAAGTTCAACCATATGGAAGATGGTGATTCGTGAATGTTTTCAACACTTGAAATACAACGTGTATGAACTTAAAGTTAAAGAGTTTTGAACTCACAACTTGATGGAAAGCAACCTCAACACAAACCCACAACTATGGACTAAATTGAGCTTGGTGGGTACAAGATTCCACCAAGTTTAGTAAAGAAATAGAAGATATAAGAATATTGAACAAAACACAATTTAATCTTACTTTGAACCTCAAATATGGTGAGGTTTCACCATAGTTTGCCATGGCAAAATTGTGAAAAACTTCCTAGAGGTTATCCAAGTAAGATGATAGAAGAAACAAGGAAGAAATAAGTAAAGAAGGGAGCTAGATGTCACGGGCCAAATATTTGAAGGTCGCAATTCTATGGGTTGTGCTTGAACGCTTGGGTTACTGGCTAGTCCCGGACTTTATCGGGGGATGGAATCAGTGTCAATGAATAGGTGTACGTGCCTAGTCATGCAAACGACGAACACACCACTGGTCGAGAGCTGGCGCCGCTCTCCTGATGGGTCCAAGGCAGGATGAAAGCAGTGACCTACACAAAGAAGCGGGATGGATTGGCTTGTCCCCGGGGACTTGGGGACGCCACACGGGGGTCGAAAACTAACCCCGTGACAACTTGGTATCAAAACAGAACGATTCTCGAATACGTTGGAACGTGACTCTTAACCAAATGAGCTTAACATTTAGAGTATGGTTGCGCAATGGTAGTGGGAGAAAACCAAATATGGGTTTGCTTCGGCAAAGGTCTTTGTACTCCGCGATTATGGGATCGTGAGAGCCACTCAAGTATAGTTGCAGTGAAGCCCTCCGTGTTATGTTCAAAAATCTACGGTCCAAGCAGCGCCGTAAAAAGGAAGTTTTGTGAAAGCTGCTACAATTATTCAGGTTCCCCGTATTCCTGAAACAAGGTGAATCATCGGCACCTAATCCGATGCGGCGGACGTCAGCGCCACTTAAAACCAGAACTGACGTACTATACTAAACATGCACGATAGAAGATCATTGTTGCTGTGCTTTCAGTTGTCCTACCCTCCCAAAGTGAATCATGCTCAACAAAAGGGGATAATGCATTGTCAAGTATGCGAGCTGGAATGGGACGACAAGCATGCACGAGGGCATGCATGAAATGGTGGTGGGATAGTGTCACGAGCCAAATATTTGAAGGTCGTAATGCTATGGGCTGTGCTTGAACGCTTGGGTTACTGGCTAGTCCTGGACTTTATCGGGGGACGGAGTCAGTGTCAATGAAGAGGTGTACGTGCCTAGTCGTGCAAACGAAGAACGCACCACTGATCGAGAGTTGGCGCCGCTCTCCTGATGAGTCCAAGGTAGGACGAAACCAGTGACCCACACAAAGAAGCGGGATGGATTGGCTTTTCCCCGGGGACTTGGGGACGCCACACGGGGGTCGAAAACTAACCCCGTGACATAGAACTCACTTAAAAGTCTTGAAAGTTTCTAGCCAAAAAAAATCAAAATTATTGAGGGTTTTTGAGAGGATTTGAGAATGAATATGGTGTTTGGAAAGTGAAAATGAGGGTTAGGGATGTTGTATTTACAGTGGGGAAGTTAGGTTAAGAGTTAATGATGTTTTAAAAGAAGTTAGGTGAGAGTTAGAGGTTGAAAATGGACCAATCTGTGATAAAAAAGAAGCTGGCTGCGGATTGATCACGTAGGCGCGTCGCGGAGGAGAACCAGGGCTGGTCCGCGTGTCGCCTGGGTGGTTCTCTAGAGAAACTTTCAGTTTTGACAAGTTTAGTCCCTGCAGTTTGGTTCCTAAGGTGTTTTAAGATATAACTTTGTATAATTACATGTAATTAAGTATAAAGTACGTATAAAAGCATAGTTTATGTATTGTGAATATAAAATTAAGTATTTGTATGCTTAAAGAGTATAAAAACATGTATTTACGATAGTTCGTTTGTAAGATAAGTATGCGGTTACGAGAATGACGAACATGTACCAAGTATGTAAATAAATCGAATGAAAGATATGTACGAATAATCAAGGTGTAATTCATATAAAATGTTCAAGTTTTATTACGATCAAAGTTTCGAATTACGAAGCTGGAAGCGGAATACGAATGCGATACGGATATAACTTTCTAAAAGTAGCAATATAAATAATCTTTCTAAATAAGGAATGTTTCAAAAAGCGAGACGTTACATTAACTGTCCATATGAACCAATCACAAAGATTCATTAATCATTCAGTTCTCCACACCAATTTTCAACTACTACATTTACAAGAGTCGGCACCGACAGGCAATAGTGCCGGCACTTCATTGGGCTTAATGGGCGGCGACTTCAATAGTGCCAGGCAGCTGCCTGACACTCCCCTATTGGCCCAACAAATTTACGATTTTATCCCCCTTTAAAATTATGATTTTGCCATCAGTTAAAAATTATGTTTTTGCCCTCATTTAAAAATAAATTTACGCCTATGCTCCCAGCTAAATATCTCAATTTTGCCCCCGATTAAAAATTACGATTTTGTCCTGTTTCAATTTACAGTTTTGCCATTAGTTTTTTCCCTTAAAAATACAATTTTCCCATCAGTTCAAAATTATGTTTTTACCCCCACTTAAAAATAAATTTGCCCTTTTGCTCCCAGCTAAAAATTCCAATTTTTCCCCCGGTTCAAAAATTACAATTTTGCCCCGTATAAATTTATACTTTTGCCATTAGCTTTTTATCTCACAGCCAAGTAACAATTTTGCCCTCAAATTAAATTTACATTTTCCCCATCGTTTTTGTTTCTTTTCCTGGTGACATTACAAGTTTGCCCCCAGTGTAAAATTACAGTCATGCCGGCAACTTCCTGGCACTCCCCCGTTTGTCCATTTAGTTTACGCTTTGTCCCCGAATTAAAATTATGATTTCGCCCTCAGTTAAAAATTACGTTTTTCCAATCGTTTTACTTTTTTTACGAAAACTATAAACGTTTTTTTTAATTGGTTTACTCGATTTAATTTTTTTTCGTGTCAAGGAGTTGCCTAACACTAGCTTATTAGTCCTGAAAAATTACAGTTTTTCCCTCAGTCCAAAATTACGGTCTTATCATCGTTTTTGTTTTTTTTCCTAGAAAAATTATAGTAGTCTTTTTTTAATAGGTTGAGAATTATTCGGCCATCGCCCCGCAACGCGGGCGGGGCATCTACTAGTTACTAACAAATTGCCATATCACCATAGCAAAATATATAACACGAGGTAAACAAGTGATCACTTGTTTCATCGACCTCGCCCACAAACTGCACGCCACAGAGTCCACATTAATATTTCTTTTTCTCAAAGTGTCACAACCCCAAAATCTACCACGCGGAGTATCACCGCTTGGAGGCGTGACATGACCAGGATCGAGCCACCACTCATATTGAACAACGTAATTAAGTAAGTAAAACCAACCACAATACAATTGGTGACCAAAAGGGAGTAACCAACTCTAAGTTAAACAGCGGAAGCATAAAACGTAAATCCAAAACATAAGTTCCATAGTTCATAAGTTTAAAGTCCAATACGTAAGTTTAATAAGTTCATAAGGGTTAAATATTTAGCCCGGGACATAACAGTCCATATCCCACAACGACCTCCTCATTGTGCAAGCTCCATAAGCGTCTAACGACCTGTAAGGCATGTAACAACGAGTCAACTACAAAGTTGAGTGAGTTCACGGTTGGTTGATTAGTTTTAAGTTGTTTCTGAAAAACCTGGTTTGACTTTCGTTGGCTTATTTGCCGTGGGGGTTACCCCATATGTTGATGCACTACATCTGTTGACTTCGTCTTGTATCGAATCTTAGATTTCATTGTATAGATCAGGGCACGTTGTACGAGAATATGTAAAATTATATAGGTAGTTAGAGATGATTTCGCTCATGTGTACAAGAGGGTATCGCTTATGTGTACATGACACATAAGCGAAATCACTAACATGGGGTATCGCTTATGTGGTCTGTCACATAAGCGAAACCATCACCCTATATATAGGGTCCTCTTGAGCGAAATCATAAGAAGACTCTTGACAACTACGCCGAAGTGCTGCCGGTGTGAGATTTGAGCTGTAATTGTCATCCAATCAATCAAACAGTGTTTTAAAGCTATTTCTACCTTTGTTTCTTGTAATTCCGCACCTGAAACATAGGAGAACGCCTCTGATCGACTCGTTCGGATCCGAAACCGGTCCTACAAGTGGTATCAGAGCACAGGAGGAGGAGTTCTGCTGAAATTAGCTTGTTTTCTTCTGATTTTCATTGGTTTTTCTCACTTCTACACATACTTTTCTTAATTCAGAGGGTTTTCACGGTCAAAATTGGATCAAAATTGTTCAGCACATAGATAATCTTGCATAGACAAACCCTGGAATGTTTGAGACTTAGATTCTAAGTAAAATGGCCTAAATTCTGGTTCGAAGGGGTTTCGCTTTTGAGGTCAAGGTATCGTTCTTGTGTCACAGCGATTTCGCTCTTAGGGTAAATTGAGATTTCGCTCTTGTGGTAATTTGAGGTTTCGCTTTAGTGGTAACTTGGGGTTTCGCTCAAACGTCAATTTAGGGTTTCGCTTTTGTGGCAACTTACAAACTGATTTCGCTTTTAAGACACAGTGTTGAAAAATTTGATAAGTCATCATGAGTACTGAATTCTACAACGCATTTGCAACACCGACGGGTCAATCTTCAATTGCTAAAGCTGTGAACTTAGAGAATGAGACGGGAACTACACAGAAACCGCCAAAGCTTATGGGTATTGAGGAATATTATGGTTGGAAAGATAGATTTGAAAACTGGGTTCAAGCAAATCATTTGAGATCATGGGAGTGCATTTTGAAGAAGTACGTTTTACCAAGAACTGAGCTACAAACAATTAAACAGATTTCAGATTTCAGCAATGAAGAACGAGAGATGTATCGGGCTGAAAAAATGATGATTAGTTTGTTACAACAGGCGATCAAAGAAGACATATTCATACTTCTTCAACATGATAAAACATCAAAATCAATTTGGGATGCGTTGAAAGTAAAAGTTGAAGGAAGTGCAAATATGATTAAGAACAAAAAATCGTTGCTTAAGAAAGAATTTGATCTGTTTACAAGTCTGCCTGGGGAAGACACAAAGAAGTTGATTGAAAGGTACTGTCACTTGGTGAGAACGATGTCGATGATGGACATTACAAAAGAGAATGAGGAATGGGTCGATAAGCTTGCAGATGCTTTACCACAGAAAGAGTGGGGAACGTATTTGATGATACTGAAGAATACGGGTGTGTATGATGGTTTATCGATATCTCAATTCATTGAAAAGATTGAAAGTCAGGATCTGGAACAGCAAAAGATCGCTAGGATGAATAATCCAAGTGGTCAACAGGATGTGAAGATGTATTATAAAGGCAGCGTTCCTACATCAGAAGCTGATAGAAGTCCTAAGATTCAGACTGCATATAGTGTTGAGAATGCTACAGAACAAACTGATCAAAGCACAAACAAAAGCAGTAGCAGTTTCTCATCATATCCAAGTTTTAATCCAAAGACTTCATCAGAAAACACAAAGATGGGAAATGGTTGTGTGATTCAGTGCAATATAGCTCTCAATCTGCCAGAAGGTAAAAGTTTTTCAGAAGACATAGCAAAGGATCACATGGCTCTACTTGGTTCGGTGTTGGTATCCTATGAGGGATTGGTAGCTGGTCGAATTGGAAATCCTATGTTGACAAAGGAGGATTATGATCAGATAGATGCTGAAGAAATGGAACTCATGGATATTAAGTGGGGTCTTGCTAGTGTTCTTCGAAGGGCTGAGAAGTTCAAAACAATCACTGGAAGAAATGATTTTCTTGATGCTTGTGTTTCTAATTTAGGATTTGACAAATCTAAAGTTACTTGTTTCAGATGCAGGCAAAAAGGTCATTTCAAACGGGAGTGCAAAAACAGAGAAGTGAGTGGTGCTCAGAATCCGTTCGAAAAAGAAGACTACTACCGGAAAGCCATCTATCAGCAAGTTGGTCAATTACAAGATTCACAAACGGCTCATGGTAGAAAGATTGAAGATTCAAAGAAAGGATGTTTGGTAGATTTCAACTGGAACAAATACATATCTTCTGAAAATTCAACATGTTTGGTAGATCAAAATGATGAAGAACTTCCTGAAGGATTCAGTTGGGATATGTTTGTCGATGAAAATGGTGGTTTTAAAGCTTTCATTGCTAAGATAGTTAAAGAACCAGATCTGTTTGCTACCTGGATGAGATCTATTGGAGAGACTGTGAGGAGTGTGAAAGAAGAATCTGATGCATCTGATGAAAGTTCTGATGAGAGTGTTCAAAATGGTGATAATTCAGAAAAAGAAGTTGTTTTTGATCAAACACCAGTTGATTCTGGTGTTTCAGATACAGAGTCTGAAAAATCTGCACAGTTTGATCAAACTCCGGTTGATAGCAGCAGTGATGATGAAGAGGAAAAACATATTAATGTTGCAAAAAGACATTTATCTCCTGAAAGTTTTCATTTTTATTTTGCAGATAGAATGGAGAAGCTGAAAGAAAAAAGAGCTGAAAAAGAACAACAACAAGATGTGAAGATTGAAAATGTTGTTGAAGAAGAAAAGGTGACTGAAGTTGAAGAGGAAACTTGTGAAGAAAAAATTATTGAAGTGGTGAAGACTGTAGAGGTTGAAAAGATTGTTGAGGTCGAAAAGCCTTGCACAAAGTGTTCAGAAATTTGCAAGAAGTGTGAAGATAAAGATGTGTTATTGTTTGATCGTGAAAGGTTGATAGAGAAGTTGATATCCGATATCAACTATGTGAAGGAATCATATAGTGTGCTGAACAGAACGGTGACAAGTCTTCAAACAACAAATTCTGAAAGAGAGAAGGCGTTAACCATGACTAATTCGACTTTGATGCAAAAGCAAAAAGCAATTAATCATTACATTGAAGAGAATGCAAAACTGAAGCAAGAGTTGGAAAATGAAAAGATCGAGAATGAAAGAATCAGAAGGTTACTTCTTAGTTATTCATGTTCTGATTATGTGATTGATAGAGTTTATCCTACTGTTGCAGGTTTTGAAGCATTTGAAGATGAAAAGAAAAAGAAAGAGACTGGTAAGAAATCGACTGTTAGTTATAACAAGTGTCCGCCTCCTATCTGGGAAGGTTATTCTCCTAGGAAACCAAATGAGGAGCAAGTTGAAAAAGCAGTCAATATAAAGTTAAAATCAGAGGAAACTGACGTTTTACCAGAAAATATTGATATCACATTTACCTCGTCTGATACTGATCATGAGTCTGAGTTAATCAAAAAGGTGGTTGATCAAGTGTTGGATACTGAGGAGGTGGTTGAGTCAAAGTTTGAGTCTGGTGGTTCAAGTTCGTCGGTCAACAGTTCAAATCCAATGGTTAAACGGTCTTATAGTAAAGAATTTTTGTTATCAAAAGCAAATTTGGATGATGAAACATTTAAAGTTGCATATACTTTAAATGGTTCTGACAAATTATATTCTGATGAAGAGTTTCCTATGGATAGTGTTAGATTTGACAAGATCAAAAAGGTTTTCAAAATCACAGAAATTAATATTTCTGACACTAAAAATTTAAATCTTAATGAAAAATCAAAAAAATACACTTCAAGAGTTCAACAAAGGTTAAACAAGAAAAAAGGGAAAAAGGATTACAATTTTAGTTCTGGTTTTCAAAAGAAAACAAATCAAAATTGTAATTACAAAAGAAAAGGTTTAGGTTTTATTCAGCAAGAAAGTTACAGAAAGGTAAACAATTCTAAACCAAAAACAAAATTTGTTTCAGGTGGAAGTGTTGAAGATGAACAGAAGAAACCTTTCTGGAAAGAAACAAACCAGGAGTTTCTTGTTGAAAGAAAAAGAATAGGAACTGGAGTTTTTCATTCAAGAGACATTCCAAAAGACACAAGAACTTGTTTTCAATGCCAAGTTGTTGGACACATAGCTCACAATTGTCCAAACAAAATCAACAAAAAACAGGAAGTCTCTGCAAAACTTAAAGAAAAAATGGTTGAAAAAAATGATTCACCAACTACAAACTTCAAAATTGTTGAAATTTCAAAGAATGAAGTTGGTGAAAATTCTAAAAGACTGTACAAAAAGAAGGCAAAAGACAACCAAACATGGATTGTTAAGAAATCGATTGATAGTTCTGACAATGAATCTGATTCCACAAAATCAGAGGAGTCACAAAATGAGATTAATGATTTGTTGAATGATGCTGATATTAAATCAATGAGTGTGAAAGAAATTCAACAAATGGTTGGTAAAATTGAAATCTCAGATTTTGATATTGAAAAAACATTCAATGGTAATGTTAAGAAAATTTTCAAGAAAATGCTTGAGGGGAAAGTAAAGGGGGTTAAAGATTTTTATGCAAATAAAAAGGCAACATATAACCCTACTGCCCAGGAATTGGAAGCCACCAAGTCAAATAAGACTTGGGTGGAAGTTTGCTTTCCTTAAAGTCTCAGGACTTGCCGGAGATCCCAAGTTTATATCGCGGATCAGGAATCGGCATCTTTCTTGAAAATTGTTTTTGTGAATAGTTAAATTTTGGCAAGTCATACTGCAGGAATTGCCGGAGCTTCCAGGTTGGTAAATGTGAAGCAGGAATCGGCATCTTGATTGGTAAAATGGTTTGTGTAGATGGTTTATTCCTACATATGTTTTAAATGTTGGATATTCTTACAAGTGGTAAGAGGTTGCTTAATTGCAAACAGTGAATCAAGGACATTAAGTTGTACTTGATTTACTACAGTTGATAAAACTGACAAGATGATGAACCATATCCCCATACTTAACAAGTGATAAACCTACAAGTGGTAAATACAAACTCATTTTCCGGAAAAATCATTTTGATTAAAACAAACTTAAGTGTTTTGAAATCTAAATGAGAAAATGATTTGTGATAAGGGGAGCTCTGATTGTTTATGCATAGTGAATGGCGATTTGATGCGATTCGATGTCAGTTGTCAAGTTTTTGTACAGTTTATTTTTAAATTTCCTATAATGTGTTTGCATTTTAGGGGGAGTAGAAAATTTCAGAAAATCCAAAAACATTTGAAAATTTGAAAAAGACAAAAACATGATAAAATGACAAACGAGTTTTGTTGTGAAAAGAGGAAATGATAGTACATCAGTAGACAGTCACAGTATGCTAAAGAAATGTAATGTTTAAATAGCATTAAACGGTCTCACTGATGATATGCCAATAGGTTTTTACACATTTAGTAAGCTTTTTCGGGATATAAACTAAAATTCAAACTTGCTTATTTCGTGGGGAACACTACTTGGATATATAGGTAACCCCTGAAATCTCGTTTGAAAGGTCCCTTATTCTGAGATACTAGGTCTTTATACTCAGTGATATCTGGGGTATTATCCCGGGACTTCTGATTTTGCGGAAGCAATGGCCTAGTCCCCGGAGAATACTTTCTGCATGCTTGAAATATAGCACAGCCCTCAGCAAATTGATGAAACAATAAAATTGATAGTCATTGCTGTTGTAATCAAAAGATCCTCTAAAGGGGACACACCAAAAGTCGAAGCCGTCATCTCTCTGCGTATCGAAAGATCGACCTGAGCTCTCACGGCCCTCGTACTATAATTTATTCCCCTGACAGATATCATCTGTGGTATACTCACCTGTAAGACTGAATATTGGGATCTGGATACGGGAGTATATTCAAGAGGTGGGACACATGAATGAGTTTAAGTTCTTAAAACACCTAACTCATATCCTAAATCAGTTGAAATTTGTGTGAAAATTTAAGTGGATCAGTATATTGGCAATCTAAGTGAATTGTTTAATTCTTAATGTGTAACTAAGCTCAACGGTACTTGTGACTTGTCATAAACTGATATGATCCTCTTACACGAACTCACAAAAATATTGTCTGTAAATATTTCTTTACTGCATTGCATTTCTTTACATTCAAAAAATTTCAAAAAGATTTTAGTGTGTTTTAGCATAAGTTTTGAAAAATCCAAAAAGATTTTCGACAACTGATATTGAAAAGCTGATTTTCAAAATTTCAAGTGCTAAACATGATGACATTATTGTAAAAAGGGAGTAAATCTTAAATGAAAATTTTATTTTTGAAATTTTACAATTGGTTCATCAAATGAAAGTGAGATGTGAATTTGA
This sequence comes from Helianthus tuberosus, assembly GCA_030545235.1. Classification (NCBI taxonomy): domain Eukaryota; kingdom Viridiplantae; phylum Streptophyta; class Magnoliopsida; order Asterales; family Asteraceae; genus Helianthus; species Helianthus tuberosus. Next base: position 5,999 of record JARYGA010001641.1, on the reverse strand, counting down.
GGGTGAGTTAGTATTGGTGCATATAATTTGTTAAATTTAGAAATTTATATTTGGGTTAAGATTTTTCCAGATATTGACCTGATGCTGATGAACTTAAGGAATCAAGAGATCTGATCAAGAGAATTAGACTTGATTTTGAAAAGCCAGGTTTTGATATCTGAAGTTTTAAGAGATAGACAGAGATCCTGAAGATTGTGCTAAAGAACAAAGGAATACCAGCAAATTGAGAGGGGGAGTCTGAAGAAAACATCTGAGGGAGAGAGTTAGGAAAAGCCCATAGATAGATCAAGACTGAAGAACTGAAGATACAGTTGGTGCTGGATGCGACTCGTCAACATCTGAGGGGGAGTTTGTTGATGCACTACATCTGTTGACTTCGTCTTGTATCGAATCTTAGATTTCATTGTATAGATCAGGGCACGTTGTACGAGAATATGTAAAATTATATAGGTAGTTAGAGATGATTTCGCTCATGTGTACAAGAGGGTATCGCTTATGTGGTCTGTCACATAAGCGAAACCATCACCCTATATATAGGGTCCTCTTGAGCGAAATCATAAGAAGACTCTTGACAACTACGCCGAAGTGCTGCCGGTGTGAGATTTGAGCTGTAATTGTCATCCAATCAATCAAACAGTGTTTTAAAGCTATTTCTACCTTTGTTTCTTGTAATTCCGCACCTGAAACATAGGAGAACGCCTCTGATCGACTCGTTCGGATCCGAAACCGGTCCTACACCATAGTTGAAAGTATGTTTAACCAGTTCCTTTTTATTACCCTAACCATATCCATATTCAGTGGGGGCTTCCCCATGTGAACTACTAGACCGTTACCATATCAACTACTAACGAAATAAGTTGTGCCATACATCAGTGTCTATCATCACTGACAGTTTGCCATAGTCCATCAGTACACGCCCGTCCGAACGGCACGGTGTGAGGTTTGTTAAACCTAATTGCGCTATTAACTAATGACCCGCTCGCCATCGGCCTCGGCGATTAAGTCAATATAAAATGAGGGACTTAATGATAGAGTTTTGTCTAGTAAGTTTTAAGGGTGTTGTAAATGGTGCACTTGGTACCGTACATGTATTGTCTCCATATCTTAAGTGCGAAAATAACTGCTCCCAGATCCAAGTCGTGCGTAGTGTAGTTCCTTTCGTGAACTTTAAGTTGGCGCGATGCGTAGGCAATGACCTTGTCACGTTGCATCAACACGCAACCAAGTCCTTGGATGGAAGCGTCTTAATAAGCCACAAAATCATCTGTTCCTTCAGGAAATGAGAGGATAGGCGCGCTACAAAGTCTATCTTTTAGGTGCTGAAAGGCAGATTCCTGTGCATCACCCCAACGATAGGTGACTCCCTTCTGAGTAAGTGACGTGAGAGGTTGCGCAATCTTTTAGAAATCCTTTATAAACCTTCTGTAATATCCTGCCAAACCCAAAATTGGCGGATTTCTGTTGGTGTACGGGGTGCAGGCCAGTTCTTGATCGAGTCAACCTTGGATGGATCAACATGAATCCCATCCTTGTTTACCACATGGCCTAGAAAGTGGACTTCGCGAAGCCAGAAGTCACATTTCGAAAATTTGGCATACAACTGCTCTGTTCGAAGAAGTTCCAAAATAAGCCTCAGGTGTTGCTCGTGTTCCTCCTGACTCTTAGAATAGATCAGGATGCCGTCGATGAAGACTATGACAAATTTATCCAGGTAAGGTTTGCACACTCGGTTCATGTGATCCATGAAGACCGCAGGTGCATTCGTTATTCCTAAAGGCATAACTAGAAACTCGTAATGGCCATAACGAGTTCTGAATGCTGTTTTGGAGACGTCCTCCTCTCGGACTCTCAGCTGATGGTATCCCGATCTCAAATCAATCTTAGAGTAAAAGCTCGATCCTTGCAGCTGGTCGAACAAGTCGTCAATACGTGGAAGAGGATAACGATTCTTCACGGTCACCTTGTTAAGTTCGCGATAGTCAATACACATTCTGAAAGTACCGTCTTTCTTCTTCAAAAAAAAGACTGGAGCTCCCCAGGGCGAAGAGCTAGGACGTATGAAACCCTTTTCCAAGAGTTCTTGTAGTTGCGTGGACAGTTCTTCTAGTTCTGATGGAGCTAGACGATAAGGTGCTCGAGCTATGGACGCTGCTCCAGGAGCTAGCTCGATTTGAAATTCAACTTGCCGATGAGGCGGGAGACCAGGTAATTCCTCAGGAAATACCTCAGGAAAGTCGCGTACAATAGGTATGTCTTCTATCTTCCTTTCTTCCGAGGATGTATCAGAAACGAGGGCTAGGATGGCAGTGTGGCCCTTTCGTAAACACTTCTGGGCCTTAAGGAAAAGGGATAATGACTACGACAACACCACTCTTGTCGCCATGAATCACGAGAGGTTCTTCAACAGAACGAGGAATGCGGACGATTTTCTCCTTGCAATTAATCTCCGCTTGATGTTGGGATAGCCAATCCATCCCAATAACGATGTCGAAACTACCCAGAACGATAGGAATGAGGTCGATAGAGAAGGTCTGACAAGATAAGACGAGGTTACAACCCTTAAATATGTGTGTGGCCTCGAGACTTTTACCGTTTGCTAGCTCTACTGTGTGTTTGGTGTTCAAAAGTCTTGGAGTGCGCTTAAGCATTTGACTAACTTTTAAGGACACATAGCTAGTATCGGCACCCGAATCAAATAAAACAGTAACAAAGAAGTCGTCCAGAAGGAACTTACCCATTACAACGTTGGGATCGTTCCTTGCATCTCCCTGACCCAGCACGAACACACGTCCCCTGGCACCATTGCCATTATTTTTTACCCCCGTTGTTGCCTCCATTGTTGCCTCCATTGTGGTTCCCGTTTCCTTGGTTGTTGTTGTTCTGATTCTGGTTCAACTGAGGACAGTTCCTCTTAAAGTGGCCTTCAACACCACACTGAAAGCATCCTTTATTGCCCTGTTGTTGCTGCTGCTGGTGGTTCTGTGGAGCTTGTTGTTGTTGGCGATTTTGATTTGTTGGTCGTGCACTCTTGCAGTCCTTTGCTTCATGACCAAACTTGTTACACCTCAGGCAACGACCCTTGTGGCACTGCCCGCTGTGGTGCAAATTACATCGATTGCACTTAGGGTGATTTCCCTTGTATCCACCCTGACCTTGATTCCCAGAAGACTGCTGACCGGGGCTCCTGTATTCGTCTGTCTTTCGCTGCTGAGACTGAACTGAAGTGGAACCCTTGCCCGAATTTCCATCCCACTTGCACTTGTTATCACTGGGAGCATCAGTAGTAGTAGCGCTAATATGCTTAGGCAGCTTGTTCTGCTCAACTGCCTGATCAGTGAGACGATGAGCCAACTTGATGATTTGCTGAATGGTGCCAAGATTAGCTGAGGTCACGTGGCTTTGAATTTCTGGCACCAAACCCTTAAGGTACAGCTCGATACGCTTAATAGGAGGATCCACCATAGTGGGACACAGGATAGCTAATTCGTTTGAACCTCTTTGTGTATGCCTCGATTTCAGACCCCGTCATCTTCAGATTGAAAAATTCCACCTCTAGCTTGTGGATGTCGTCACGACTACAATACTCTTCTTTGATCAGTTCTTTGAAGCCATTCCATGGGGTGGCATTAGCAACCGCCAGCCCTAGCAGTTGAACCTGTGCTTTCCACCAGGTTAATGCAACACCTTCGAGTGTTCCAGTAGCATATTTCACTCTACGATCTTCAGGGCATTCACACATCTCAAAAACAGACTCGAGCTTCTCGAACCAGTGAAGAAGGCCTACAGCTCATTCTGTGCCGCTGAAAGTACTAGGTCGGCAATCCATAAACGTTTTGAACGTACATACGGGAGGCTGAGCATGTTGACTTGTTGCGTGAAAATAAAGGACAAGGTTAAGCACGAGGGTTGGTTTGCAAAGGTAGGATCTAAACGTCCTAAGGTGGGTTGATATGGCAGGTTATACCTCCTGCAGGGATAGCTGTGAGTGCCTCAGCAACCCGTTCATTGATCAAAGCCGTCAACTGGGCTTGAGTTAGGTTGATACGTCCTCCGCGTCCGTTCATGATCTTCACAACGAAGCAACGTAAGTGAGAAAAGTGTCGCGAAAGTGCGTAAGTGTGGGACGACAGAAGAGAGTAAGCACACAAGGTTCAAATAGGAGTCATCACGTTAACTAGTGCACAGTGTGAACTATCTAACCGACAATATAAACATAAATCATACCACCTATTGTGTCGAGTCTTGCACGTGGAGCGAAGTGTCATTGTGGATCGTTGAGCACTGTACAGGTTATAGTCTGGTTTTGTCAAAAAGCTTTTCCCTTTTTAAAACCAAGTTCACTATAACCAATGGCTCTGATACCAATCTGTCACACCCCCAAAATCCACCACGCGGAGTATCACCGCTTGGAGGCGTGACATGACCAGGATCGAGCCACCAATCATATTGAACAACGTAATTAAGTAAGTAAAACCAACCACAATACAATTGGTGACCAAAAGGAAGTAACCAACTCTAAGTTAAACAGCGGAAGCATAAAACATAAGTCCAAAACATAAGTGCCATAGTTCATAAGTTTAAAGTCCAATACGTAAGTTTAATAAGTTCATAAGGGTTAAATATTTAGCACGGGACATAACAGTCCATATCCCACAATGACCTCCTCCTTGTGCAAGCTCCATAAGCGTCTAACGACCTGTAAGGCATGTAACAACGAGTCAACAACAAAGTTGAGTGAGTTCACGGTTGGTTGATTAGTTTTAAGTTGTTTCTAAAAAACGTGGTTTGACTTTCGTTGGCTTATTTGCCGTGGGGGTTACCCCATAGTTGAAAGTATGTTTAACCAGTTCCTTTTTATTACCCAAACCATATCCATATTCAGTGGGGGCTTCCCAATGTGAACTACTAGACCGTTACCATATCGACTACTAACGGAAATAAGTTGTGCCCTACATCAGTGTCTATCATCACTGACAGTTTGCCATAGTCCATTAGTACACGCCCATCTGAACGGCACGATGTGAGGTTTGTTAAACCTAATAGCGCTATTAACTAATGACCCGCTCGCCATCGGCCTCGGCGATTAAGTCGATATAAAATGAGGGACTTAATGATAGAGTTTTGTCTAGTAAGTTTTAAGGGTGTTGTCCTACCCAAGGAGGACGAACATACGTATTCTACCCAAGGAGAATACGCAGGATTAATATTGGCATCCTACCTATGGAGGATGGCCGTACATATCCTACCCAAGGAGGATATGTAGGTTCCGTTTTAGTTTCTTAACCCATTCCCAAACCACCGGGAATCCCATGCCTTAGAAAGTGTGTGAACTCACCTTAGTTTGCTCGGTTAGATTAATTACTCTAGTAATCAGGAAATCAAGCACGTCCTAATAAGGTACAGATATCATTCAGTTTCTCATGCACGACACGTATCCTACGCACGGTTTATCTACTCATTACTTCTATCACATACCACATAATTCAAACGTCAAGGTACTTTGTTAAGTTATATTATTTTACCCTAAAGTAATATAACTATCGCACAAAATAAACAAGTATCTATACAAGTGCTCTTAATATAAAATATATATTCTAAATATATATTTATTTATCCATTTTACTTGTAAAAGTCAACATCCGATACTTTGTATTTTGTAACAAAATCTTTGGCGAAGTTCATTTTGAAAACAAAGCTAAAAATATACTTGTAACACTTGTTTTAGAAAAATATTCTCTAAGTGTTGGAATTTTAGAAAATTTCGTCAGAGTTTCCTTTGTAAACGGAGGTGTCCATGCTTACTAGCATATCATTTTCTTTTCAAAAATTCATTCAAACAATTCTCAATCAACAATACACAACCTCTACTTACCGAACTTTGCCAAAAACAAGCATAAACTATAAACTCATGAACTTTAAAATTTATAAAATATGTAGTAACTTATTAGCATACTTAGTAAGTCTTGTTACCTTTTAAAATATGATTAGTTCCTTAAAAA
>JARYGA010001640.1:0-45856 GCA_030545235.1 Helianthus tuberosus | reverse complement strand
ACATGATCATTAATCTTTTCAATCATTCCGTTCCTATGTCTCATTGACTTTTATTGGGCAACTACTAATATACATATGGCATAGATCCATTATCACATCATTCATAACATAACCAATTCAACTTACCATCATGTACGTCATATAATAATCTAGCAAATATTCACATGATCTCCTTATTCTCACAATAGTGTTAGGAAGTCTAAACTTATTATTCATACCTTGTTGACTTTCTAAAAAGTCAACTATCAATCATATACACTTCCAATCCGATAAACATATAACCACTTAGTTACATTACTTTCATTAATCAATCATTCACTAATATGTATAGCTCAATTCACTGAAAACAGGCAGTTTTGGGATGTCCGTTTACTATACTTACGGGCTTGCAAAAATTACAATCTTTTTATGTGACGTGCGCCTCGGAGGATTTATTCTTGTGTTAAATTTTTGGAGGCTAACTCTGTACCAGAAATTTATAAAAAATCATTTACTAAGCAGCAATCAGATTCGTCACTTTCTGACTACAGCCCACGGAAAAATTCATTTAAAAATCATCGTTTATCCGATTGACATAATTCCAGTTATAAATTTTGATATCCTCCTGTAGCTACCTACAGTAAAAATTTGAGATTATAAATCAATTCTTAAATTGAGTTATGACATTCGTAATGGGCTGTAAATTCTGCCAGAAAACGCAGCTTGAACCTTCGATACGGAAAAATTCATAAAACATTCATTTTTCGTCAAAAAAAATGCAAATCTAGTTGGGTTTAAAAGGTTTTTCCTGGGAGTTCATCACAAACTCAATAAACATCAGGTTGTTATAGGATTTGATCCAGTTACAGCCGATTAGAGTCGGTTGTAACTTTCTGGACAGACTTAGTTTTCACCAAATCTTTTCTAAATATCTAACATTCTAACTTCTTCTAGACATTTCATCACACACTTGGTTTGCATACTATATTCTAAGCACATAGTACAAGTAGTTTAAGCATGTTCTTTCCAATATTCATCTCATGATTCAATTTATTCAACAAGATCACAATGTCAACAAATTCTACATCATGTTTACTATCAAAACCTACTATATAACATCTAGTGTATCAACATAATCAAAATTACAAACATTCACATGTTCATCACAATCTTTCTCATACTCGTACACGTAGGGTTTCCTCCTAAATCACCAAGATAACTAAAATTCAGCCATTATTCAACTTAAACATGATAACATTAGCAAGCATTCACCCTAATTCAGATCGAACTCACATATTCATCAACACCCACTTAATGGTTGTTCACCAAAACTGAAAATTGAAACATACCTTGGCTAAAGCTTGCTTAGATGATCACTTTGAAGGTTCACGCAATCCGATTTTGGCCAAAAATCCATTCAATTTATTGATTTAGGGTTTGAGAGGGGAAACCCCTTCCTTCTTCTTCTCTGTTCGAACACCCACACACGCCCAGATGTGTGTTTGTTGTTTTAATTTTAATTTTTATATTTTATCTTTCCATTCTTTACAATTTAACCCTTCATGTTTGGATGTTTATAATATTATGGACAAATTGCATTCTTTTTAGGTTAAAATCTTTTTTACCCCTTTAACTAGGTTCGTAATTCTAGTTACCATTCTAACGACAATTATATTCATAAATACTTATTTCGTCATATTTACATATACGACTTTTGGGGTGTTACAAGTCTACCCCCCTTAAAAGAGGTTTCGTCCCCGGAACCTTGCTCATTCCTACTTGACGAATTCTACCTTTAATCCATTCATCTCTTCATTCATGATGCTCCTTACATTCCAATAACACTTATCGACTTATATAAGAGGTGGGATTCGTTTTCAACCATAAGTATATATCTTGTTCTTACCCTATAATTCAGGCGTTGGGCTTTCATGCATTTACCATCCGTAGTGGGTTATACCATCTCCACCTCACTCATTTAATAAAGAAAATATTACATTCTAGCATTAGCCCTATGAATACTTATTGTAGCTTTAACTCGGTGTTCTATCTTTATTAACCTTTCTAGGCACTTTCGCTAACACATAATAATTCGGACCATCTACTTACTAAATCTTTATCTACATTCATTTGAGTTTAACGTTATCACTGGATACTTATTATTATTCCATTCCCGCTTATCTAGAACAACCACTACATTCCATTACTAATGTTGCTCCTAGTTTCTTTCATATCTTCATGGAAGGTGAGCATATACTAATACACATTACTGTAGACATTCGGATATTAATACACTAACATAACTATCATTTTCATACTCCCTTATCCATACTCGTCACGTGGTTTAGACATTAAGCTACATTTCTACCGTCACTTGAACTACTTACAACTTTATGTCTAACCTCAGATTTAATCATTCACATTACTTTATTTAACTAATCTGGTATGTCGTGCGAGGGCACCATACGAGCATTAACCAATTAGTCCAAATTTTCATTCAAGGCCTTTAGATATTCCTCTTAATGACATAAATACTTCCTTGGCTGACCATTACAAGTCGATTATTTCATACCATACCATAATTAAACTACCATTTATTTCACTCACACGTACCAATAAATTTACCGATTCTTGCTTATCAATCAGGAATTAAACATTTTACTAAACTCGCCTTCATTGCGTAGATCAGTGATCCGGGAGCCGGATCGATCCGCTTCTTTACAGGTACCTTCCGTACCAGAATTTGGTCTCATTCATTCGTGAAATATGCTCCCACTCGTGAGCATCCTTCCAATAGCTTTATTACTATCAATATACTAAGAATTTCATCATTCTTATCTGCAAAAATTAACGGTTAGCACATAACTTTTCATATTTGCATTCCACATGGTGTTTGTTCGCCTATGACTCTTTCACAAATTCTTACGTACATGTTTTAAACATATCACATTCCATTTCTTGCATACAGTCTTTTCATTTTATTGGTTATTTCGTCAACTTTTGCAGTTTGACTTTTCAAGGTCAAACTGGCACTTCTTACTTATCGCAGACGTATCGGAGTACACGTTCGTACTTCTTTTTCATTCATGCATACCTGTAAAGACTGCATTACATTATTTTAGTATCTTGTAAAAACCTACCCTTCTCGTCCACTCTTAAGTTATTGTTCGGGTCGTAACCCGTCATTCATTCTGACCTTCAAGAGTCATTTAGTAATATGTCTAATACGTAACTTGTTTCAAAGTTTCTTTCTTCCAACTAAATTTTGCTACGACAACCGTTTTCAACGGTTATACTCACTTATTTAGGGGGCCAAAAATTTTCTTTCTATTTTTCTATCACTTTCCCTTTTAATTTTTTTTTTAATTTTACTCCGTTTGACTTTTCGGAAGTCTAATTTGTAAATACATCCTTACATATACGTATTAGTTGTCTTATTCTGACACATCACTCTCTAGTCGAGCCACAATCTCCTATTAAAAGTATAACCTTTTTATACGTACCTGTCGCGAGTCAAACCCATTGACTCGTTATCTATACTTTGCGATGGTTATTTCTTTCCAATTTGTGACATTGCATATCCATACATTACGCTCACCTATAAGTATAAAACTTGACAAGTTAAAACATTAAATACCGGGTTCAAATGGCGATCACCATTTGACCGGTATGACTCATTTGTTCTTCAACCATTCTCGCATACACGTATTTGCATATATATATATATATATATATAAGTTTAAAACATAACTTGGATAATATCCGCTTTAAAGAAAATTTACTTGCCTGGTCCGTACTTACTTACGAATTTGGACTTTTCACTCTTATCATTCATTCTTACTTGTTTGATCCGTATTTTCTTACAGATTCAAACTTTTCATTATGCTTTTCATTCCTTTCTATGTTTTGAATCCGTCTCACGGATTCAAACATATCATTCATACCTTTCATTTCTTCTACATTTTGAATCCATCTCGCGGATTCAAACATATCATTCGTATCCTTCATTCCTTCTATGTTTTGAATCCGTTTCGCGGATTCAAACATATCATTCATACTTTTCATTGCTTCTATGTTTTGAATCCGTCTCGTGAATTCAAACATATTTTTCATACTTTTCTCTTTGTATTTAATACTCTCAATTTCTTGAGAGTCTTACTACTCCTTTCATTCACACGTCCACCTAGTACCTAATCCTTCCGAACATACATGCAACAATTATCACGGCCTCACGAACCGTCATATGTTTCTTGCGTAATGGCCAGGTACGCAATCCACATACTAGTTTCGTGCCTTCATGTAATCATCGCCTTATGTCCGAAGAATTTAAGTTTCGGCACGTGTAACATTTTCAAAACTTCATTACTATACCATCGTTGTCCTTCATTTAGACTTTTCCTTCCTTTAATAAGTTTTACCATTACATGTACCCACATATTAAATTTACGTACCTGGGTTCAAATTTGTCTTATTACATGCCTTGGTGTCGGTCCTAGACCGCATTCGCGGATCATCCTCTTCAAACAATCACGCTTACCTTACAGATAACATACTGTTAGTTTTCCTTATATGCATACTCAAGTATATACTTACATTCGCTTCTACCTTTAGATCTTGATCGAATCTTGGATTGTACGGGTTTCTGGTCACAAGAGCACACGGGTTTGAGTTCAAGTATTTACCTCCTTATACTTGATTTCTCTCAAACCAGGGCTCTGATACCAACTTGTAACGCCCTAACACGTAACATTCTTAAACAAGACGCAGCGGAAATACGAGCCTTAAAATTTCTTTCTTTATTAATTACATTTCTTACGTGAAGACTCAATTACAAAATATCAAACATTCACTAGAAGAAATTTACAACATTCACGTTTAATTAACACTTCGCGCGTTACACAATTCAAACTATGTGACCATTCTTTCCATACAGTCCTTGCGCTTCGACTCGATCTGCGTCAGCTTATCATCGTTAGCGATAAAGGAAATCCGTGTGGTTCCTGTGGACATCATATACAACTTATCCCTTAGTCATTGACATCACCATATAACATTAAACTATATAATTTGAAAATCTTATAACACTCCACAATATGAACTTGGATTCATACGATTATCCTTTTAAATGTTTTGTCCAAGTTCGGCTTCCATTCCTCATGAACTTGACGATCTCATACCTGCATTACATTCCAATCTCAAGGCTCAACATTAGCAAGAGTTAAATACTGAATCGTATTGAAACCATTCCTACGTACATTCATAGCAACTTACATTCATACATGCATACATTTCTATGAGTTCTTGCTTACCACTTTTATTCTCATATACTTATACTAACATGTCATATTCACAGCTTTCCATAATATAAATTTTATACATATTGAAATACATACTTACTCGTTCCTAAACACGTTCACCTATAGATTTCCTTCACTAACACGAAGGTAAATCCATACTTATACTATCCGGAGACCCATAACATTTACTAATAATCAAAATCATCTTAAACATTAGTTATGAGGCCTTGAAAACCAATTAAAACGAGTTCCATGACCAAAACAAACAAAATAAAGAGTTTTGCCAGTTTAATGGTCTCTCGTGGGCTGCGAGAGACTTAGCTCACTTTGTCGTGGGCCGCGACCTATGTCGCGTGGTGCGACGTTGTTCCCTGCTTGCGGTCGCGTAGCGCGACAGACCTGTTTCAACAGAATGTTAATTTTTATTGAGCTGCATCTGCCCAACTCTATATTTTCAACATATAACGCCCAAAAACATGCATATCTTTCAAATCGACTACCCGTTTAACTTCCCGTTTCTTCCCACATGACCGTAATTTGGTCTTCTATCATAAGGACTCAAAATCTAGATCTGGACTAAGGAAATCCTTTAACTTATATTCTTTCGGTTCAATATTCAATTACGAATTATTTGACCCGTTCAATCCCACCAATTTACTTCTGGCTTAGTTGACAACCTTCGTCCTATTAGAGCATTACTTAGCTTAATACTTCCGATTTTTACATAATCCTTCATGATATCCCATATTCATAAGTATCAAAATTTATTATACCTACTAAGAAGTGAATCGAAATTCACTTATCTTGAGCGTCCATTCTCGCTTTCACTTCCTTGTCTCCTATTGACTCGTTAGCTTTTTTCGCTTGATTCCTTGCTAACGCGATGCATATCCTTTCATTCCATTTTATTACAACATTGTTAGTATACATGATCATTCATCTTATCAATCATTCCGTTCGTATGTCTCATTGACTTTTATTGGGCAACTACTAATATACATATGGCATAGATCCATTATCACATCATTCATAACATAACCAATTCAACTTACCGTCATGTACGTCATATAATAATCTAGCAAATATTCACATGATCTCCTTATTCTCACAATAGAGTTAGGAAGTCTAACCTTATTATTCATACCTTGTTGACTTTCTAAAAAGTCAACTATCAATCATATACACTTCCAATCTGATAAACATATAACCACTTAGTTACATTACTTTCATTAATCAATCATTCACTAACATGTATAGCTCAATTCACTGAAAACAGACTGTTTTGAGACGTCCGTTTACTGTACTTAGGGGCTTGCAAAAATTACAATCTTTTTATGTGACATGCGCCTCGGAGGGTTTATCCATGTGTTAAATTTTTAGAGGCTAACTCTCTAACATAAATTTATAAAAAATCATTTACTAAGCAGCAATCAGATTCGTCACTTTCTGACTACAGCCCACCGAAGAATTCATTTAAAAATCATCGGTTATCCGTTTGACATAATTCTAGTTGTAAATTTTGATATCCTCCTGTAGCTACCTACAGTAAAAATTTGAGATCATAACTCAATCCCTAAATTGAGTTATGACATTCGTAATGTGCTGTAAATTCTGCCAGAAAAAGCAACTTGAACCTTCGATACGAAAAAATTCATAAAACGTTCATTTTTTGTCGAAAAAATGCAATTCCAGTTGGGTTTGAAAGGTTTTTCCTGGGAGTTCATCACAAACTCAATAAACATCGGTTTCTTATAGGATTTGATCCAGTTACAGCCGATTAGAGTCGGTTGTAACTTTCTGGACAGACTTAGTTTTCACAAAATCTTTTCTAAATACCTCACATTCTAACTTCTCCTAGACATTTCATCATACACTTGGTGTGCATACTATATTCTAAGCACATAGTACAAGTAGTTTAAGCATGTTCTTTCCAATATTCATCTCATGATTCAATTTATTCAACAAGATCACAATGTCAACAAATTCTACATCATGTTTACTATCAAAACCTACTATATAACATCTAGTGTATCAACATAATCAAAACTACTAACATTCACATGTTCATCACAATCTTTCTCATACTCATACACATAGGGTTTCATCCTAAATCACCAAGATAACTAAAATTCTGCCATTGTTCAACTTAAACATGATAACATTAGCAAGCCTTCACCCTAATTCAGATCGAACTCACATATTCATCAACACCCACTTAATGGTTGTTCACCAAAACTGAAAATTGAAACATACCTTGGCTAAAGCTTGCTTAGATGATCACTTTGAAGGTTCATGCAATCCGATTTTGGCCAAAAATCCATTCAATTTTTTGATTTAGGGTTTGAGAGGGGAAACCCCTTCCTTCTTCTTCTCTGTTCGAACACCCACACACGCCCAGATGTGTGTTTGTTGTTTTAATTTCATTTTTATATTTTATCTTTCCATTCTTTACAATTTAACCCCTCATGTTTGGATCTTTATAATATTATGGCCAAATTGCATTCTTTTTAGGTTAAAATCTTTTTTACCCCTTTAACTAGGTTCGTAATTCTAGTTACCATTCTAACGACAATTATATTCATAAATACTTATTTCGTCTTATTTACATATATGACTTTTGGGGTGTTACAACTTTTCACCATATTTTTAATATTTGATGTTTTTGACTGAAGATTTTTAGTACTTATGGGTTTTCCATATCATTTTGTGGTTTTGGTTGAATGTTTATTTGAATTTATGAAATGTATCATATCATTTTATTTAAATATTCAATAATAATTGGTATTAATATTATAGATTAGAGTAGGAGTTGGGTAGAAAGCTTTATTTTCCTAGAAAGTCTAGAAAGCAATCAGAACGTGACATGTGGCATTGAAGGATTTTAACTAAAAGGGCAATTGTGTAATTTGACATTTTATTTTAATTTTAGAATTTATATCTCATTAACTAACTATGCACGATTTTATGGTAACTGATTCTCCATGATTTGCGAATTACTACCAGATGTAAATATCGATCAAATTCTCATTCGTTCCTTTCACAATCTTGATCAACTTTATTCGTAAATCATTTTTTGCGTGAGAGATAGTTATGGCTTCAAACACAATTCTTGATTGCGGGTATGGAAAATACACTTCTTTTTCTGTTTACTATTATCTGGTCTGTATCGATTTTTAATTATGTCTAGAAACCACCATAATGTTCTTGACGTTGTGTTTTAACAGCAAGCAGATTCATACAGTTGTGTTTTAGCATTCAGATTCATACAGTTGTGTTTTAACAGCAAGCATATTCATACAGTTGTGTTTTAGCATTCAGATTCATACAGTTGTGTTTTAGCATTCAGAGTCATACAGTTGTGTTTTAACAGCAAGCAGATTCATATGCTGTGTTTTACCATCCATGCTGGTAATGCTGGAGGATTTCTTGACGCTGTGTTTTAACAGCTAGCAGATTAATACGATGTGTTTTCTTGATGTGTTTCTTCGTGAAGGATAGAAGGAAGAGAGAGAGAGAGAGAGAGAAAGGGAGAGAGAGAGAGAGAGAGAGAAAATCGCAAGAAATGTGGGGTGGTTATGGAATGACAATTATTTCCATATTAAAAACAAGCTAAATGACATATCTACCCCTGATTAATTAAATAATCCTATTTTTAAGAAACACATATTACCAAAATGCCACCAAGATGATCTCAACCATTAAATACACCCATTGGATGGCCTAGATCGCTTCCTAGATTTTCTAGGAAAAACACACTTTCCGTAGGATCCCCACTCTTATAGATTATATGTATTTTAAATACTATGTAATATACTAATATATACAAATATGCAATAACAATTTATTCCATATTAAAAAAAAATAAGCTATTTTTAGCTAAGCTAAATACACGGTTAACCACCCATAACCGACCTGCTATAACCATCAAAACCGAATATTCATAACATATCAGTTATGGTTATGGTTATTCAATAACCGACATCGTGGTTATGGTTATGGTTTTTGATCAAAACCAACCCAAACCAATCCATACACACCCCTATTGACATGTATAACATGGATCATACAAAGACTTTGATTGATACGGGCCAGTCATATGCTACGGATAACCAGAAATCATATAAGCGTCATCACTTGTAAAAACAACCTGTGGCGAAGCTTGAGATTTCCGACCGGAGGGTCGAAAACATATATACCTAATAAAAGTATAAAACCGAGGGGTCGAAAACGTATATACCTGAAAAAATTCTAAACGAAAACTACATACCAGACACTATTGAGCGAAAAGTTCAAAGGGTCCAGCGCCCCCCGGCCCCTACAAAGTTGCGCCCCTGAAAACAACACTTTACAGTTTTTAATAACTTAGTGTGTCTTATAAAGTAATAATTTAAGAGTTAAATGCTATTTTAGTCCCTGTGGTTTGGGTCATTTTGTCAGTTTAGTTCAAAGGGTTCATTTTTTGTTTGTGGGTTCAAAAATGTTTCACCGCCACTTTAGTCCACTGAGTTAAGTTCATCCATTGTTTCTGTTAACGGGAAAGACAATTCGGTCATTTTAAATGTAATTATGTTAACTAGAAGGTCAATTCGGCCATACAAAATGACCAAATTGACCTTCTCGTTATCAAAAAATGGATGAAGTTAACCCAGTGGACTAAAATGACAACGATCAAATCTTTTGGACCCACAAATAAAAAATAAAACATTTGTAGTAAACTGAAAAAATAACCAAAACCACATACACTAAAATTACATTTAACTCATAATTTAATGACCATGTTATTTTAATAAGTTGTGTGTATGTATAACGTATAAAGTAAAAATTAAATGACCATGTCATATATACTATATTAGTTAATTAGTTAAAAAGATATAATTGACATTTGCCTTGGTTATACTATTAAATTTATAATACAAGTATATAAAACTATAAGTGTTTTTCATAAAATGTTTTATTTTTCTCAATGACGATTGACGAAGCTTGAAAAAAAAGTTCGAGGGGGAGGGGGGAAGGTAACAGACCTAAAAAAGTTTTCTATCGCGTAGTTTCGAGGTGTATTTTCGGGTCGGACATCGGTGATTCGATTTGGGTCGGGTCGGGTCAAACATTGATATCAAATAAAAACGTTCTCAAACATTAAAACGTAAACATTGTTTAACAAACAAAAGAACAATTTCACCCTTAATTTCAACCTAAATAACATAAATTGAAGCTCTAAATAAATTAAACCTAAAGATAAAACACATACCTTGAAGATTGAAGAAGCACTAAATCGATTCCAGCTGTTGCTTTCTGTTCACGAAGATCGAACAACACCAGCTAGCCCACTGCCCAGCGATTTTGGTTTTCTTTCTGTTCAGCCGTCCATTTTCTTCTTCTTCTGTTCAGCGACCTAGTAATACAATCAACAGATATTGGGTTTTTTTTAATAAAAGGGTATTTGGGTCATTGTTTGGGCTATAATAAACATAGCAATATGATTTGGGCTGAAACTGAATAGATCTGATTTGGGCTATATAAATAATTTTTTTTTAAAAACTGGGGGGCCAAAAAAGTACATACGTAATACTACTGCGCGAAAAGTTCGGAGGGTTGGACGTCCCCCGGCCCCTATCATCCTGCGCGCCCCTGTTTTTGCTTAGCTGCTCTCGTACAACGATCAATGTTTTGTCTCTTTATGTTACGCTCTTCATCCGTTCTCGGCTTCTCGCTTGCCTCGTTTGTGAATCTTTTGTCAATGATAATTAAGAATATCATTTTCTACAACAACGCCTTCTTTGTATTATTCGTGTGACAAATTCATCATCTAAATTACAGAAAGAAATAATAAGTTACCATTGACAATGTTCGTACTTAATTATCTTTCGAGAGAAATTATTTCCTCCAACAACCCTTTCTTTGTATTATCCGCGTGATACAAAATCATTATAAATATTTTTGTCTTTTATTCTTGTTAAACAATATTTAGCCTTTTTTAGTTTTATGTGTAAGAATGCGTCATTTGAATAAATAAATATTATGTAGTTTTATTTGTAGTTATTATTGTTTGACCTGACCTGACCTGACCTGAATATCCGACCCGAATATATAACCCGAAACATAGTGATAGGAAAAAAAATTGCTCCTATGACTTTCCGCCGCCCCCTCCCTCAGCATACTCGAAACTTTTGGTAAAACTCCGCCACTGCACCATACTTGACTTCAATTAGAGTTTAATAAATTTGTATTATAGTATGTGGAAATAGATTGTCATTTTCTCACATGCCTCCAACTTCGAATGTGTATATATAAGTGTAAGTGGTTTCCTCAAATTTCAAAGCAAGCAAGCAACAAATACTCTCAGAGGTAAGTATACATTTGATCATTGAGAAGATAAAAAGTATTTACATGAACATTTTCTGATCATTTTTTCGATTCGCAGGTTCTTCGATTTCCTTAGAACCATGGGAGCAGGAGGTCGAATGAATGAATCCGAAACGAAAAGAGATGTCTTCAAACATGTCCCTGTCGAGAAACCTCCATTCGGAATCGCTGATGTGAAGAAGGCAATACCACCACACTGTTTCAACCGATCTCTTTCAACCTCTTTTTACTACCTTATCCGCGATTTGTGCTTCGTCTTTTCTCTCTATTATATCGCAAACAATTACATCACCCTCCTCTCTCCACCCTTCTCATACATAGCATGGCCACTTTACTGGTTCTCTCAAGGAAGTGTTATGGTAGGACTATGGAATATTGTCCATGATTGTGGTCATCACTCCTTTAGTGAATATCCATTGCTTGATGACACCATTGGCCTCATTTTCCACTCACTTGTCCTCACACCCTACTTCTCTTTCAAATACAGCCACCGTACTCACCATGCCAACACTAGTTCACTCGAAAAGGATGAAAACTGGGTCCCCAAACTCAAGAATGATACATGGTTTGTTGAGTTGATAGCCAACCCTATAATCAATGTGTTCCTGGTCCTATTTAGGTTAGTGTTCGGGTACTTCGGGTACTTTTTGTTCAACCTTCATGGCAGGATATACAAAGGCTTCCCAAGCCACTTCAACCCACTTGGTCCTATCTTCAACGACAGCGAACGCGCTCAAGTTTTCCTATCCGATATCGGGGTTGGTGTTGTTGCCTATGGCCTTTACCGAATTGGGACAAAAACCGGTTTCCAATGGCTACTTTACATGTATGGTTACCCCTTGTTGGTTATGTGTGCGCTTTTCATATTGTTCACTTATCTGAACCACAACCACCCTTCGGTCGCTCACTATGATGCAAGAGAATGGGATTGGTTGAGAGGGGCTTTAGCTACTGTTGATAGAGATTATGGGATTTTGAACACTGTCTTCCATGATGAACCTAATGCTCATGTGGTTCACCATTTGTTCTCCTCCATTCCCCATTATCATATTGTTGAGGCCACACGTGCGGTCAAACCTGTCTTGGGTGAGTACTATAACTTTGATGATACTCCAATTGTAAAGGCAGTTTTTAGAGAGACATATAACTGTCTCTTTATTAAAGAAGACCCTGAGAAAGAAGGTGTGTACTGGTTCACTAAAGCACTTTTCTTCCTATTGTAGTAATTAAAATACGTATATTGTCTGGTTTTGTCGGAAAAAATATATATAATGTGTTGATTAGTGTTAATGTTGCTTTGTTACCATTTTCAACTTCTTTATTTATGTGTTTCTCTCATCACATATTGGCAATTGCTATTTTCCCATTTAAAAGATCCAGCTGTTAAACATTTGTATAAATAACCAAGAAGTGTGATAATTCATCAAATGTGCAAGTGTTATTTGCAATGTTTAAATTTGTTTTTAATAACCCCAACTATTCGTCGTTGGCCGCCAACACTCCCAACTTAAAAAAATAACTACTGATGGTCCCAACTATTGTTATATTGACCACCAATGTACCATGATTAACAGAACCCTAACGCCGTTAGTCTCCGGTCGCCGGAAAACCGTTTTTAGCCAAAAAAAGGTTTATAAAGGTCTGATCTAAGGTTACAAAGAGATTTGAGACGAACATGTTGAGTTTTCCGGCCAAAAAGTTGAGTTTTCCAGCCATAAAGAATTTTTACGGCAAAAAAAGAGTTTTCTGGCGACTTTTATAGTTGGGGCTTTTACTAGAAAAAGATTCCTAAAGGTTCATAATAACTAATAAGGTTACAAAAAGTCTGAGATGAAAATGTTGAGTTTTCCGGCTAAAAGCGTTCTTTCGGCGACCGGAGAGTAACGGCGTTAGGGTTCTGTTAGTCATGGTACATTGGTGGCCAATATGACAATAGTTGAGACTACTAATGGTTATTTTTTAAGATATGACTCTTGAGGGCCAACGAAAAATAGTTTATTAATTTCAACCTTATTTCCTGTACTTGATATATTGTATACTATCTTAAAAAGGAAAGTCGGTGGCACCGACCATACCTTCTATTTTCCCCTTCACCCTTTACGTTTGTTTTTTTCATTGTTTCGGTCCTCTCTGTTCTATATATACTTTTCTTTTCTTTCAGGTTTTAATGTCGGTGTTCTCCCGCACGAATACGACGAAGAAAGTGCGCGATCAGTGTTATCCCAGACAAAGATGAAGAAGAAAGTATGCAGCGAGGCTTCGCGTGCTATACGCCGAAAGGTAATCTCCCATCGTATGTGGGTTTTTTCCGTTTTATACTTCTCCGGGTTACTGTCGGTGCCTTTTTAGTTGTTTGCGTGTACGAATTCCGGACAAAGATGAAACAATCAACAAGATTTACATCAAATTACTTAATTACACTATTAGGTTAATTAAACAATTACACATAAACAGAAATACTGTTAGCCATCGGTGTCCTGCCGGAAGTGGTTGCAGATGTATAGTCATGTATAGATATAGAGGGAGATATAGAGATAGAAAGAGGGAGAGAGAAATTGGCACTTTGGTCTGTATGCGAAGGATGATACAAAATTGGGGGTTCTGTATTTTGAAATTGAGATTTGGAATTCACATTGGGTCAACATGTTCAACGAGGAATTAATGAATTATTTAGGAATTCTTTATTTATCAAAACACCTACCATGATTTATTATATAACTTACCTTTCTGACCACTACAATTAGGTATGTAATTGTTAGAATCTATTAAGAATTGAAATTCTTTTACAATAATGTTATATAGATTTATAATTTGAAATGTTAACTAGATCAGTGATAAACAAAGTGTTCGTTTAACCTGTCAGTTTGTATTTGTAATTTTAAGTGTAAGTCTAACTTCAAAATAGACAAAGTGGTTCATGGCGGTGGGTAGAGGCGGAGCTGCAGTGACGGTGTTTCATGGCGGTGGTTCTGCCGCCGCTGATGGCGGGGGTTTGCCGAAGAAGACGCCATTGCATCCGGCGGTCCGGCCCGGCGGCGGACAGCGGAGTGTTCGGAGTTAGCTATTTGTTTGAGTCCGTTAGTGAGCACGACTCCTAACATCGCACCCGGCAGTCCGGCCCAGCGGCGCACAGCGGAGGGTTTCGAATTTATTTATTTTTTTGTTTGAGTTTTAGTGTGTACGGGTCCTAACCGGTCTTCGTGTGCAACATTTTTTATATGAAATATAGTATTTGAAATGATAAACTCATTTACTGTTTTGAGCAGGTTAGATATTCGTGTTTTGCTGAAGCTTTCCCTCGGCGCAATCACAAACCATGCCTCAGTTTATGTAAGCGGACACTCAAACTTAATGTTCATTAATACTCAAATTTATCTTTAAATTCATGTATTAAGAAATTGTCTGCTTACTTTATGCAAGTGAACTTAGATTTCTTCTCTACTAACTACAATCTACTCACTATGTATAAAACTATTACCATTCACAGATGTTAGTCTATTGTGTTAACAAATCATAAATCCGAAATTCTGCAACCTTTATAATTTCGTCAAATTGTACGTATCTTTCTTTGTTATTTATGCTTTTCATCATATGCAGATCGCAACAAAAAAAGCGTATAATATGGTATAGAAAATGTTTTTGGGAATGGCGGCAACTACTAAATAAGCAGTTGTTAAACGGGTTGAACGATCAGTTTTTCTTAAACATCGAATGAGTTAGTTCTATTAAACGGGTCAAAAGGGAAAGTTTTCCTATACAGGCCAACTGGATCACTTTCAATAACCTGGTGAGTTTTTATAAACATCTAGAGTAGTTTTATAAATGATTTTTTGTTAATAAATATTGAATTAGATAATGGTTGCTATTAGGTTTTTTTTGTTGGGTTGTTAATAAATATTGAATTAGATAATGGTTGCTATTAGGTTTTTTTTGTTGGGAATTGCTAACACATAGAGAAGTTAGGATACACTTAATTATGAGGTTCATGAAATGATTCTTGGATGTTTGATCTATATATATCAGGCTTAAATTTATTTATATCAAAACCAACATACACTCAAGCCTCAATTCTGAGATACATGACATGATTGTTTGTTTCGCATGATGTTTTTTTTGTTATGCAGGAAACGTCTCTTAGTCACTAAAGACATGGCGATATTTAGCTTTTCGTTTTAATAGAGATTGCGTAGGATGTTATCTAAATTATTCGGTCCCGGTGCAACCAATTTATGTATCAAAGGTGTCGCGTGCGACCGAGGAGCTGATGTAGCTGATCTATCTTCTCATTGGTTGTTATTTGTTCAGCCATGTATTTTCCAACCACTATAGTAGCCCTATGAACAACAATTTTCCTCATAGATCCAGTGATTCCTTCAAACAATTTGTACGGGAGAAGAACATGTGGAGCAGCAACTTTAAGCTTCATTGAGGAATGAGGCATATGACCACCTTATGTGCAGCTCAATATCTCAAATTTCAACTTTTATTAATCAACAATAAATCACAAGCTCAGAGTACACTTTGCTATATTCAAGTAGCAATTAAGGGACAATTCCCTGATGACCATGCTTTTTTACGCCGCCGCAACGCGCGACGGGTAAATATTCTAGTTAGTGTTATTTGCAATGTTCAAATTTGTTCTCACCAATATTTTATTGTAAGACATATCGAGTCTTTTGTTTTTTTTTATCTATACTTTAAAATATAACTTTTATAAAAAGATTTAAAGGACATCAAGAAAAAAGCCTAATGAAGGTAATAAAACTCATATTCAAATTAATGTTTTTTTTTTGAACGGTATATTCAAATTAATGTTAAACTAGAATTGAGACCTGCCGTAATGCGGCGGGGATTCTTTAGTTATGACTAAATAGATCTAGGACACGCACGTTATGTTAAACCTGTCAAACGGGGAAAAATAGACGATGTAAAAACGTTCACCCACACACGCACGTTGCGTCAAGTTAACTCACAAAATTTAGAACGAAATGTGTTAAGTCACAAAATTTAGAACCAAGCATAAAGCGAAAAATTTGCGGAAAATGAAAACTGTAAAGGACCAAAGTTGAAAGTAAAAAAAGTTGTGAGGATAGATTGCAAAAGATAAAAAGTTTTGGGTTAAAAGTAAAAAAACAAATAGTTTTGGGTTAAAAGTAATTTATGAAATACTTTTGGGTGAAAAGTAAAAAAAATCAAATTTTTTTTTTGGAAACCCTCAAAGCCAAGGTTACGACAACCATATGCATAACGATTTTTTCTTTGGAAAACCCCCAAAGCACACACTGCGTTGCGGCGGGGTGTAAAACGGTGTCAAATAGTAGTAATGTCACACAACCGTTATCGACCATCAACACTGACTCGACCTAGGGTCTGCGTGTTGCGACGAACCTGTCAAACATGAAAAAAATAGAGGTTAAAACGTTGAACCACACATGTACGTTGCGTCGTATTAACTTGCAAAATTTAAAACAAAACATAAAAAAGTAGAACCACACTTGTACGTTACGTCGTATTAACTCGAAAAATTATGAACTATACGTAAACCGAAAATTTGCCAAAGATGAAAAGTATAAGTGAAAAAAGTTGTGAAGTTAAATTGCAAATAATGAAAAGTTTTGGGTTAAAGTTAAAAAAAACAAATTATGTAGGGCTAAATTTGCAAAAGATAAAAACTTTTGGGTTAAAAGTAATGAAAAGTTTGGGTTAAAGTTAAAAAAACAAATTATGTAGGGTTAAACTTGAAAAAGGTAAAAACCTTTGTGTTAAAATTAAAAAAGCTAGTTTTTTTTTTTGAAAAACTCTCAAAGCACATGTTACAAGTGGTTATGCACAAAAAGTTTACTTATTTATATATGGAATAATGTACATAAGTAGACTTTATTATAAAAAGGACAGCAAGAAAAATCAGACAAGCTACAATAGGACTGTTGGGAGTATGGATTATACGTAACGTTAATAAAATTGTTAGAATCCTTATTATACTTAACTTTAGCGGATGAGTTCAGTGGCGAACTCAAAAATGTTTTTTATGGGGTGCGGAACTTTTTATAGGTTGTTTGTCTATTGGTATATGCTAATTTTTTTTGGTCAAATTCATGTCGGATCAGGTCGGGTCGATGACAAAAACATTTACATGATCACATTAAAGTCAATAACTCAAATACATATCTCAGTATCACATCATCACATATTCACTCGTTACTCATAAGTATTCAAATATTCAACGTTCTAAACTTGTAATCCATATTAACTACTACATACTAAAAAAAACTATACTATAAAATAACTAAAAAAGACCATTGTTATGAAAATATTAAAAACACATAATATAATTACTAGTTATGAGAATATTAAAAACACGTAATATAAATACGATTGTTTTTATGAATTAAAAAAACTACATGTTGTTCCTTACATGTTTGATGATTAGTGTAGACAACTAGTCAGATCACTTTATGTTGGAAATTTTATGAAAATAACATTTTTCACAAATATAGGAAATGCATTTTTTTCTATTTTTGAACTATAAATAAATATAACAGACTGAGGTGTTTTGATATATTTATTCGTGGGTTTGTGTTTATGTTGGAAGAGCTTCGCACCAAAGTGAGCCAATACGGCGCGACGGTGTGGCGTGCTCGTATAGGTTCACTGGTGGCTGGCGCACGCGCGCGCAGGTTGGTGCTGACCTACGAGCGCACACGCGCATGAGTTGTGCAAGCAGCTGGTGCACAGAAGTGAGCCAAAATAACGCGCGCGCATGAGCATGCAGACTTGCGCGCACGCATGAATTTGAGCCAAAAGAACGCGCGCGCGCAGAAGCTTCTAGCAATTAATGACAATGCAGTTACAGTTCAGTATTTGAAACCGACGAGTCAACGGTTTTGACTGAGAATTAAACGACGAATTAAATTGCATTGAAAACGTTTAATGCAATTTATTCCCTCCTTTAATTCGGGTTTGGCTGTTTCAATTCTGATGCTGTATAAATACAGTACTCTTCCACTGCAGAAGGACACCAGCAACAACACAACTTATGCAAACAATTCTCTGCCTTCGTCTGATCTTTTTCTTATCATTTTCAAGGTATTCTTCGGGTCTTGTGCCAACTCCGGCAGTACACACTTCTTCGGCTGTTATACCCTAGGAAACAAAACGAGTGCTCCTGGAAGACTCGGAATTTGTTTTAAGGGCCCTGTGTTAAAAACAACCCTCAGCCACCTTACTTTCAGCTTCATTTTCATTCTTGTATTTTTGGTTATTTCAGTCGTTATAGTTCTGTATTTCTGCTTTCTTTATTTTTGTATTGTAATCGTTGAATACAATTTGTTTTATTTTATTTAATATGGGAACGGTTCCTACAATCTTAAAACAAATTTTTAAAACACCGTTCGCGTATTCAAACCATTCTGTTTGTGAATCAAAGCAGTTTTGTTTCACTCAGTTTGTGTTTTAAAAACAGATTTTACTTCTGTTTTCATCTTCAAAGGAGCGACTTTGGCTGAAAACAGTTTTCTAATTACTTTCAGTTCTATCCTAAAAGCTGTTATAAACTTTCTGTTTTGGTGTTCAAAGTTGGACTTAGAAGCCAAATAGTAAGTTTTAAAAATTATAAATTTTCTGTTTTTTGGTGTTCAAAGTTGGACTTAGAAGACGAAACAGTAAATTTGTGGTAAATTAAAATTTAATTGTTTACTTCTGTTTTTAGTTGTGTAAAACATAATTTTTGGACTAAACTTTAAATTTTAATTTTTCAGAATGTCAACTGAGAACGTCAATGTCAACAACAATACGAATGTTGTGACAGGTACCCCTTTGAATGCCACCACTGTGGGAGCGTCCACAGTGGCAAATCACGCTGAACGACCCGAGTAGTTCTAGGGTCTACACTTCAAGAGGTGGCGACAGAAGATGTTATTCTACTTGACCACCATGAACCTTGCGAGGTTCTTAACTGAAACCGCTCCCCAACCTGTGGAAGGGGAGACCGACGTACAAAGACAGTGCGCGGTAGATGCTTGGAAGCATTCGGATTTCATATGTCATATGTCGAGGCTATGTGTTGAACGGCCTGTCGGATGCATTGTATAATGTGTACTACAATGTCAAGACTTCCAAAGATTTATGGGATGCCTTGGACAAAAAGTACAAAACGGAGGATGCTGGCACAAAGAAATTTGTGGTAACCCATTTCTTGGAATACAAAATGGTTGATTCTAAAACCGTTATTAATCAAGTCCAAGAATTGCAAATTATACTACATGACATCCTCGTGAAAGGCATGACACTTACCGATACATTTCAAGTGGCAGCGGTGATTGAAAAGTTACCTCCTGGTTGGGTGGATTTTAAGAATTATCTTAAACACAAACGAAAGGAGATAACTATAGAGGATCTTATTGTTCGTCTTCGGATTGACGAAGACAATAGAATTGCCCAAAAAGGCAGCCTTGCGCAACCTAGTGCTAGCGCAAATATGGTTGAGCATGGGCAATCCTCTTAGGGAAATAAGGGTAAGGGGAAAAAGGACAAAGAGAAAGCAAAGGCTAGCAAACTTGGACCAAAGAAAGGACTTGTGAAAAAGAAACCTCAAGTGTTCCAAGGGACTTGTTACAACTGTGATGAGCCAGGGCATCGGGATAACCAATGTAAGAAACCAAGGCATGAGCGCGCGCACATGGTGGATGAAGAGGGAATGCCTCTGGTGGCAATGATTTTTGACAAAACCGCAATGATGGATGAGGTCAATACTGTGACCAACACTCCAAAAGGATGGTGGGTTGATACGGGCGCGACCTGTTGTAACACCTCGAAAATTCATGTTCAATAATATATCAACACGTGTCATGGACTTAAAGCGTGTAAAGAATTGATTTGAGGGACTAAAGTTGGCAAACAAAGAAACCACGTGAATATAAGGGTTCGAAGTGTCAACAAGGAATAAATATACTTCACAATAGCCCCACATGATGTTTATAACCTTAAACGAATAAATCATGGATCATACGAAGCTAACTGTGGAAGAAAGTGAGAGATTACGAACTACCGGGGTTAAACGTGTCAACATGTTTAAAGTATACCTTTGATTGACCTTTTAGCAAACCCGAAGCTTTGTAACAATTAATTATGCTCACTAGAATAAGTGATAAAAATTTCACAAGAGTTCGATTAAGTATGAGAAAGTTATGACAATATTCGTATACGAGGGGATTAAAAGCGTCAACGTTGAAATTTAAGACTTTTCGGTGAATCGTATGAATAACCGGGGACTTAACAAAGTTGGTTTATGACTTGGGGTCCTTAAAAGTCAAGTTTGGGGGTTACAAGTGCAAGAAACCATGTTAAAAATCAAGTTTGGAAGTTCAGGGGCCAAACTGTCAACTTTTGAAAGTTCTGTCATGCTGGCCTGGTCCTTACGGATCGTATGCTAGGACCCTTACGGTCCGTAAGCGACTCCCAGATGTAGAAAAACAGGCAGCTGCCTGTTATATCCGGTTACACTCCTTAGATGGATGGTTTTCGAATTCAGGGGCTCTTGCAACTGGTTTTGGCATTATAGGGACACCTGGAATGATCTTGCAACACTTGTAGAGTGATTTGGCATGATCTTGTACATTTGGGTTCACTATATATATGAACTTGAAGTGCAACATTTTGGCTTCCATTTTGCAACTCACTTCAAGGACTTCTCTGGAGCTCCCCTGATCAGCAACAAGCTTCCTTAGGCTACCTAATCATACTTAGGACCTTTGTAAGTGTCCTTAATCCTTTTTAATTTAGTTTAGCTTAGTTAATTAGCTAAAAGTCAAGCCGTCGTAATTAAGGTTTGACTTCGAGATTAATTAATATTTGTTCAGTCAAATCTCGAATTAAATGTACCTATAAGTAGGTAATTATGTGGGTAATAAACCCTTAAAAGGGTACCCTCTGATTCCCACTCTAACTATGTCAATTGTCGGGTCAAAGCTAATTGCAAAAAGTCAACAGAAAGCTTTATTTCAAATTAATGCATAATTAGCAATGTAGGATCCATATAACCTGTTTTATCATTAATATAACTTGGTAACTAATGTAAGAACATGTCTAAACATGTTCACCCCGACAATTTTCAGTTTAGGCCTGGTTCGGGACCGAAAGTCGCATAGTTTGACTTCTACTTTGACATTCAGTTCTGACCCGTTTA
The DNA here is from genome assembly GCA_030545235.1 of Helianthus tuberosus. Taxonomy (NCBI): domain Eukaryota; kingdom Viridiplantae; phylum Streptophyta; class Magnoliopsida; order Asterales; family Asteraceae; genus Helianthus; species Helianthus tuberosus. Next base: position 24,034 of record JARYGA010001640.1, on the reverse strand, counting down.
AGCCTAGTTTAGGATTGCCTTAAAGCTTCTTTTGGACCTAGTTTCATGTTAGTATAACCCTCTGTGATTATACAGCTTGGTTCATTAGTTGTCCGATAATTATGCAAGTTTCCGTTAATTGCCTAAATGTTGACTATTATGCCTTTTTCACCTTAAAACATGAATTTTGGAAATGTAAAAGAATAGAAACCTTAGTTACTAATTTATAAACTTGTACCTAAAGTTTCACATCAGTTTGAGGTCTAGATTAAGAGTTATGCTCATTAGCGTAAATAAGAAGCTTTTTAGTAATTAAATGGCATAATTAGCATATAGCCTACCTAGACCCAATTTTTGATACAAAACTTTTTACCTACTGATATAAAATAATATTTTGGGATTTTTGGAGATTTTTATTTATTTTTAGGCTGAGCATAACTTAGAGTTCTAAGCTTGATTCGGTAATTGCCGGTTTTGCCCTTTCGGGCTATAAAATGAGTTTTACAAACCCTTTTGATACCAAACCTTTTTCTACTGATCTAATATGATAAATAAATTATTTGGAGCCTTCTGGAATTATAAAAATATCAGTTTTCCTTTGAAAACCTGGAAATGGCTCCAAATCGCCTTTTTAAGCGTCTTTAACGCATTGTAGGTACTAAAACTATTTTAAACATATAAGGTTTGATACCCACTGATATTTTCAGTAAATTTTTGCATATTAACAGTAGGTAAAAGTTTTAAACTCAGATTTCCAGTTTTGACCTTTTTAGCCTAAGTAAAATTACCAAAATGCCCCTAAGGTGCATAGTTTGGTTTTAAATGATAAATTTCACATATGTGTATTACCCTACTGTTACAACTAATTAAATTATGTATTTTCACTGAATACATAAAACCTATAACTCAGGTTAATGTTTCCTTTAAAATGACCAAAATGCCCATACGGGGCATAGTTTGAGTTTAAATCCGTTTTGGGCATAATAGAAGATATCTTACTGATGTCACAACATATTAAAGGCATATTAACTTAGGAAACTTGCATATGACTCATTTGGCTACTCGTTACGCACTTGTCACGTTCGGATCAGCTTATGTAACTAGTTTGCATTTATTAGCCGAAACGGGTCAAACCATATCGTTTTTATCTCAAAATCCAGAGTGTGTTTAAGTTACCCATATTAAACAAGCATACAAGCTTGTCGAGTCAAAACCACATTCTAAACCGGTCTTCGCTTTAATATGCGTTTGAACCGTGTCTTCCTTTTGAAAACTAACCGGTCTAAGTTTAAGCTTAATTAAAGACCCGTTAGGATTCTAGTAGGATATTAAAAACCTTCGTTCCAGATTAGGAGCCCAGTAAAAGCTACGTTCACTTGCTGTATTTGATTTATACTTTGCTCAGGTAAATACTCTTAACTTATTTTCCTTATACGGGCTTGGGATACGGTACTATAAAAGTACCACTTGGTCGGGTGTGTAGTCATTTGAATCGGATTGTGATTAATGTATTTGCATGACCCGTTTAATATGTATTATTTGGTGTATGGCCTTTGGGGGTTAAATGACCATGTCCCGGATATCCTTGGCATCATTCAAAGAAATGGCCACGACCTAAGCACGGGGTGTAGGCGTACACCTGACAGATGCATTATGTAAAAACTGGTAATCCACTTAGAGGAAATAATCCTTGTGGGCATTATACCTGTGGCGTGTCAGTTAATCTAGACCGGCCCTACAAACCGACCCTACAAACCGGCCCTAATGGACGACAAATAAGTAAAACTGTATACAAGATTATATACAAATGATTGTCCCAAGTTATAAAAGATATTTTGCCGAAGTGCATTCAAATCAATTTTCAAACTCTTTTCAAAATGAGTCAGTTAAGTTGTATTTACCAGTGCAAACTGACGTATTTTCCAAAAAGGCTAAGTGCAGGTACTACACGTAATAGGCTGGCTACTCCAGGCATCATTAATCAAGTCTCGCAAGCTCTAGATGTCGAAGTCTGTTGAACAATGTTTCCTTATTATTTTGATCCACATGTGGATTATTTTCAACTATTTGTGATACTTAATATTACAATATTATTTAGTTGAAATGAATCTATCTTTTGCTTCCGCTGTGCATTTATAATTTGTGTTGTTTGACTATGATGATATCAACTACGTCACGATACTCCCCACCGGGCCCACCGGTAATACGTGTAAATATCGGGGTGTGACAGGTTGGTATCAGAGCCAACACTGAGTGAATTAAACACTAGCCTTTTGTGTTTAATCTCAGTTACACAATTTCACATTCTTTGATTCTCGAGTCTAGACAAAGAACTCAGGACTAATCCTAATTCGATTTATTTTGTCCTTATTTGTTCCTTTGTTATTTTTCTGATTAGCCCTTGCATGGGCAAGTCATTTCAGTTAGAAGTCCCGTTTAGGGCAACCATGTACGTGTTTAAATTTTAATGGAACGGTTAGATTTAAAATAATAACATTCCTATTTAAGATCTACCATTATAATAAAATGGCAAAATCTAAAAAGGACAAGACCTAGCCATGTGTCACCTTAAGACAAGGCCAAGATGGTAGTTCCTCAATTAGATTCAGTTCCATATTAACATCTCAATTTAGGTTTGTTCTGCGTTAAATATTAAAAAGAATCTTAAAGGTAAAACCTAGCCTAAATGTCATTGCAGACATGGCCAAGATGGTAAAACCTATTCAAAAGATTCAAATCCTTGTTAACATCTGAAGACATGTTAACAACGGTGGCAAAAATGTGATTCGATAAAATCGTATAAGTCATCCTTAAATTGGATTCCTCCAATTTTCCTTATTAAAATAATCATCCCTCTAAAGATGAAGTGCCTACGGGCTATAATTAACGTCCTCTGTGACTAAAGACAGTGGTAGCCTACAACTCCCTGTCAAGAAAAGGTAACGAATTTTGATTCAAACCTTAATGCCTTGATTCCATAAAATCTGGGCTTATGAATTAAACTTGTCTACGTGACTAGGCCTTTTTGTGCTATTATTAAATTATAATTAGGGATTGTAATAAAGATCCTGAATATGAATATATTTAGCAAATTGACCAAAAATAGTTATTAAGAACCATGATTAATACATCGTCAAGAACGATAGTACTGTATAGGCTTCTAAATAAACCTTGTCCTTATTTGATTTTATGTAGCAATTAAAGCTACATGGCTAGGTCAGAAGAAGTAAACAGTCATTCCCTGGAAAACCACGATGATGATAAGGTTAATATAACCAGAGGAGAGCTCCGTACACTGATTGATACAGCTGTATCTAAAGCTGTAGATAGGCAATTCAAGGAGTTTAGTGGGACGAACAGTAGAACATCATCTGTACCACATTCTAAGTATGTCCCTAAGACTCATTCAGAAGCTCACATCAAGCCACCCTTTAAGAAAGATGAACCCAAGAAAGAGGATGTTCAACATTCCTCAAACCAACACAGTGTTCCATCCAAGAGGATAGTGTTCGATAATGAACCGCGTACCAAGTCCTGTACCTATAAGTACTTTGTTTCCTGCAAACCCCGGGATTTCACTGGGGAGAAAGGGGCAATTGATTGTATGACCTGGTTAGATGAAATGGACACAGTTGTTGATATCAGCGGTTGTGCTGAAAGGGATGTAGTAAAGTATGTATCCCAATCATTCAAGGGAGAGGCATTAGCTTGGTGGAAGTCTCTCATTCAAGCTGCTGGGAAGATCCCACTCTACAATCTGACATGGGATCAGTTTGTTGCTCTCATTAAAGAGAATTACTGCCCTCAACATGAGGTTGAGAGGACTGAGTCAGATTTCTTATCATTGGTGATGAAGAATTTAGATTGTCAAGCTTACCTCACCAGTTTCAATACCCTGTCTAGGTTGGTTCCGTATCTGGTAACACCGGAACCCAAGCGAATTGCTCCCTTCATTGGGGGTTTAGCCCCAGAGATCAAGGCCGGTGTTAAGGCTTCAAGACCTGCTACGTTTAGGTCAGCAGCTGATCTATCTCTGTCTCTTACTTTAGATGCGGTCAGGCTAAGATCGCTAAAGAATTCTGAAGAAAGTAAAAGAAAGCGTGAGGATGATAACTCACGAGGGTCGGAGAAGAAGCATAAGGGAAACACTGATTCCAAGAAGTTTGGGTCTGGAAAGAATAATCAACGAACAGAGGAGAAGCCAAAGTGCACGACTTGCCAAAAACGCCACTTTGGAAAATGCAGGCTTGAGACCAAGTCTCAGCCAGGATCACCTGCATGTGGGTTATGCAAGTCCAAAGAACACAAGACAATAGACTGCAAGAAGATCAAGGATGCTACGTGCTACAATTGCAATGAAAAAGGGCATATTAAGACCAATTACCCAAAATACGCCAAAAAGCCTGAGGAGGCCAAGAAGACCAATGCAAGGGTCTTCCGCATGGATGCACGGGAAGCCGTTCAGGACGACAATGTGATCACAGGTACCTTCCTCATAAATGATGTCTATGCAAGAGTACTTTTTGATTCAGGCGATGATAAGTCGTTCGTAGATAATAAGTTTTGTGAATTGTTGAAATTGCCTGTTAAAACCTTAAGAGTGAAATATGAGGTGGAATTAGCTGATGGTACCTTAGAAACCGCCTCAACCGTGTTAGATGGATGTTTCATATCCATTAGGGACCACTCTTTTCCATTATCCCTACTTCCCTTGAAGTTAGCCGGTTTTGATATAGTTATAGGAATGGACTGGTTATCGCATAACCAAGCCCAGATCGTTTGCAATAAGAAGCAAGTGGTGATCAAGACTCCATCTGGTGAGCCACTTACCATTCAGGGAGATACCCAGTATGGACTGCCTGAGCAAGTGTCTATGCTCAAGGCCTCTAGGTGTTTGCAGAGAGGTTGTGTCATCTACATGGCACAAGTGACTATTGATGAGCCGAAGCCTAAGATTGAGGATATCCCCGTCATTTCTGAATATCCCGAAGTTTTCCCTGAAGAACTACCTGGTTTACCACCAGATAGGCAAGTAGAATTCAGAATTGACATCATCCCTGGAGCAGCACCGGTAGCGAGAGCGCCTTATAGGTTGGCACCAACAGAGATGAAGGAGTTGAGGACACAGTTAGATGATCTGCTAGCCAAAGGTTTCATTAGACCTAGTTCGTCTCCTTGGGGAGCGCCGATCTTGTATGTCAAGAAGAAGGATGGATCGATGCGTCTGTGCATCGATTACCGTGAGCTTAATAAGATCACTATCAAGAATAGGTATCCTTTGCCCAGGATCGACGATCTGTTCGATCAATTACAAGGGGCAATCTACTTTTCTAAGATCGATTTGAGGTCAGGCTATCATCAATTGAAGGTTAAAGATGAAGATGTACACAAGACTGCATTTAGGACTCGTTATGGTCATTGCGAGTTTTTAGTGATGCCTTTTGGGCTCACTAATGCACCTGCTGCGTTCATGGATCTCATGAATCGCGTCTGCAAGCCCTACTTGGATAAATTTGTCATTGTCTTCATTGACGACATCCTCATCTACTCGAAGAACCAAGCTGACCATGAGAAGCACCTTCGCTGTATTCTTAAACTTCTACATCGTGAGAAACTCTACGCCAAATTTTCGAAGTGTGAATTTTGGCTTCGAGAAGTCCAATTCCTTGGGCATGTGGTTAGTGAGCGTGGTATCCAAGTGGATCCCGCTAAGGTGGAAGCAGTTATGAACTGGCAAGAGCCAATGACGCCTACAGAGATTAGTGGCTTCCTAGGTTTAGCAGGATACTATAGGAGATTTATCGAAAACTTCTCAAGAATTGCAGCACCCCTGACTTTACTCACCCGCAAGAAAAGCAAGTTTGACTGGGGACCTAAGCAGCAAGAATCATTTGATATTCTGAAGAAAAAGTTGAGCAACGCTCCTGTATTGACATTGCCTGATGGAATTGATGAATTTGTAGTATATTGTGATGCATCACACACCGGAATGGGCTGTGTGGTCATGCAGAAAGGCAAAGTCATTGCTTATGCTTCACGGCAGTTAAAGTGCATGAGAAGAACTACACCACCCATGACTTGGAGCTGGGTGCCGTTGTATTTGCACTAAAACTATGGAGGCATTACCTGTATGGAACCAAGTGTGTGATCTACTCGGATCACAAAAGCCTTCAACACTTGTTTAATCAGAAGGATTTAAACATGAGGCATCGACGTTGGATGGAAACTTTGAATGATTACGACTGTGAGATAAGATACCATCCAGGCAAGGCAAATGTGGTTGCTGATGCCTTAAGCAGGAAGGAAAGAGTGAAGCCTATAAGAATCAATGCCAAGAGCATTGAGATAAAGAATAGTTTGAATGAAAGGTTATTAGCTGCACAGAAGGAAGCTGTGTTGGAAGCTAACTATCCTAATGAAAAGCTAGGAGTAACTAAGGAGCAGTTATCCTATGACAAGGACGGAATCCTGAGGTTGAATGGACGAATATGGGTTCCAGTTTATGGAGGACTTCGAGATGTTATCCTCCAGGAAGCCCACAGTTCTAAATATTCCGTTCATCCTGGAACTGATAAGATGTACCAGGATCTGAAGGCAAACTATTGGTAGATAGGCTTGAAGAAGTCTATAGCTGCTTATGTAGCTAAATGTTTGACGTGCGCGCAAGTCAAAGCTGAACATCAGAAGCCGTCAGGTTTGCTGCAACAGCCTGAACTTCCCACATGGAAGTGGGAGATGGTGACAATGGATTTCATCACCAAGTTGCCAAAGACAAGGAAGGGAAATGATACTATATGGGTGATAGTAGATAGACTGACTATGTCAGCACATTTCCTACCCATTAAGGAGACCTATAGCTCCGACATGTTAGCCCAATTGTACGTAGATAAGATAGTATCTCTGCATGGCGTACCAGTGTCAATTATCTCTGACAGAGATACCAGATACACATCACATTTTTGGAAAAGTTTCCAACAATCTTTGGGCACGCGCTTAAATTTTAGTACGGCTTACCATCCTCAGACGAACGGGCAGAGTGAGCGTACCATCCAAACTTTGGAAGACATGCTTCGTGCATGTGTGATTGATTTAGGTGGTAGTTGGGATAACCACCTGCCATTGATTGAATTCTCCTATAACAATAGCTACCATACGAGCATTAAGGCTGCGCCTTTTGAGGCATTATATGGTAGAAAATGCAGAACACCTATTTGTTGGGCGGAAGTAGGAGAAGTTCAATTATCAGGACCTGACTTAGTCTTTGAAACAATGGACAAGATTGTCCAGATTCGTGACCGCCTGAAAGCTACCAGGGATAGGCATAAAAGTTATGCTAATAAAAGGCGAAAACCTCTAAAGTTTGAGGTTGGTGATAAAGTTTTGCTTAAGGTATCACCCTGGAAGGGGGTGATGCGATTTGGTAAGAAAGGTAAGTTAAGCCCAAGGTATATAGGACCATTCGAGATTATCGAATGTGTTGGGTCAGTGGCTTACAAGTTGAACTTGCCTGAAGAGCTCAGTGGTATTCACAATGTATTCCACATATACAATTTGAAGAAATGTCTAGCTGATGAGTCGCTAGTCATACCACATATGGATGTACACATAGATGAGAGCTTGAAATTTGTAGCTAATGTAAGAACATGTCTAAACTTGTTCACCCCGACAATTTTCAGTTTAGGCCCGGTTCGGGACCGAAAGTCGCATAGTTTGACTTCTACTTTGACTTTCAGTTCTGACCCGTTTAAGCCTAGTTTAGGATTTCCTTAGAGCTTCTTTTGGACCTAGTTTCATGTTAGTATAACCCTCTGTGATTATACAGCTTGGTTCATTAGTTGTCCGATAATTATGCAAGTTTCCGTTAATTGCCTAAATGTTGACTATTATGCCCTTTTCACCTTAAAACATGAATTTTGGAAATGTAAAAGAATAGAAACCTTAGTTACTAATTTATAAACTTGTACGTAAAGTTTCACATCAGTTTGAGGTCTAGATTAAGAGTTATGCCCATTAGCGTAAATAAGAAGCTTTTTAGTAATTAAATGGCATAATTAGCATATAGCCTACCTAGACCCAATTTTTGATACAAAACTTTTTACCTACTGATATAAAATAATATTTTGGGATTTTTGGAGATTTTTATTTATTTTTAGGCTGAGCATAACTTAGAGTTCTAAGCTTGATTCGGTAATTGCCGGTTTTGCCCTTTCGGGCTATAAAATGAGTTTTACAAACCCTTTTGATACCAAACCTTTTTCTACTGATCTAATATGATAAATAAATTATTTCGAGCCTTTTGGAATTATAAAAATATTAGTTTTCCTTTGAAAACCCTGAAATGGCTCCAAATCGCCTTTTTAAGCGTCTTTAACGCATTGTAGGTACTAAAACTATTTTAAACATATAAGGTTTGATACCCACTGATATTTTCAGTAAATTTTTGCATATTAACAGTAGGCAAAAGTTTTAAACTCAGATTTCTAGTTTTGACCTTTTTAGCCTAAGTAAAATTACCAAAATGCCCCTAAGGTGCATTGTTTGGTTTTAAATGATAAATTTCACATATATGTATTACCCTACTGTTACAACTCATTAAATTAAGTATTTTCACTGAATACATCAGACCTATAACTCAGGTTAATGTTTAAACTCTTTTATAACCTTTAAAATGACCAAAATGCCCCAACGGGGCATAGTTTGAGTTTAAATCCGTTTTGGGCATAATAGAAGATATCTTACTGATGTCACAACATATTAAAGGCATATTAACTTAGGAAACTTGCATATGAATCATTTGGCTACTCGTTACGCACTTGTCGCGTTCGGATGGGCCTATGTAACTAGTTTGCATTTATTAGCCGAAACGGGTCAAACCATATCGTTTTTATCTCAAAATCCAGAGTGTGTTTAAGTTACCCATATTAAACAAGCATACAAGTTTGTCGGGTCAAAACCACATTCTAAACCGGTCTTTGCTTTAATATGCGTTTGAACCGTGTCTTCCTTTTGAAAACTAACCGGTCTAAGTCTAAGCTTAATTAAAGACCCATTAGGATTCTAATAGGATATAAAAAACCTTCGTTCCAGATTAGGAGCCCAGTACGTGCACTTGCTGTATTTGATTTATACTTTGCTCAGGTAAATACTCTTAACTTATTTTCCATATACGGGCTTGGGATACGGTACTATAAAAGTACCGCTTGGTCGGGTGTGTAGTCATTTGAATCAGATTGTAATTAATGTATTTGCATGACCCGTTTAATATGTATTATTTGGTGTATGGCCTTTGGGGATTAAATGACCATGTCCCGGATATCCTTGGCATCATTCAAAGAAATGGCCACGACCTAAGCACGGGGTGTAGGCGTACACCTGACAGATGCATTATGTAAAAACTGGTAATCCACTTAGAGGAAATAATCCTTGTGGGCATTATACATGTGGCTTGTCAGTTAATCTAGACCGGCCCTACAAACCGGCCCTAATGGACGACAAATAAGTAAAGCAGTATACAAGATTATATACAAATGATTGTCCCAAGTTATAAAAGATATTTTGCCGAAGTGCATTCAAATCAATTTTCAAACTCTTTTTCAAAATGAGTTAGTTAAGTTGTATTTACCAGTGCAAACTGACGTATTTTCCAAAAAGGCTAAGTGCAGGTACTACACGTAATAGGCTGGCTACTCCATGCATCAATAATCAAGTCTCGCAAGCTCTAGATGTCGAAGTTTGTTGAACAATGTTTCCTTATTATTTTGATCCACCTGTGGATTATTTTCAACTATTTGTGATACTTAATATTACAATATTATTTGGTTGAAATGAATCTATCTTTTGCTTCCGCTGTGCATTTATAATTTGTGTTGTTTGACTATGATGATATCAACTACGTCACGATACTCCCCACCGGGCTCACCGGTAATACGTGGAAATATCGGGGTGTGACACCTGTCATGTCTGCACAGACAGGAGCCTCTTTACCACCTTCAAGGAACTTGCAGGAGATGAGAAGCTGTACATGGGTAATGCAGCCACCGCCGACATCAAGGGTGAAGGCACGGTGATTTTGAAGTGGACTTCGAAGAAGGAGCTCGCTCTAAGCAATGTGTTGTATGTTCCGGAGTTGCGAAAGAACCTAGTCTCGGGATGGTTGCTTAATAAGTTTGGATTTCGTTTAGTATTTGAAAGTGACAACTTTGTTCTTACTAAACGAGGAATGTATGTTGGTAAGGGCTATGCCCAAAATGGTATGTTCAAATTGAATGTAATGGCTGTCAAAAAGAACTTGAATAAAATTGCTACTACTTCTACTTATATGCTTGAGTTTTCCGATTCGAATAAATGGCATGGTAGATTAGTTCACGTAAATTTTAATTCAATACGCTGTTTAATCAATTTAAAATGTATACCAACATTCCATATTGATTCACATTCAAAATGCGAAACATGCGTAAAATCCAAACATACAAGATCATCATCGAAATCGGTTGAATGACTAACCGAACCCCTTGATTTAATTCACACCGATATTTGTGATTTAAAAGCGATCCCACAAGAGGAGGAAATAAGTACTTCATCACGTTTATTGATGATTGTACTAAATATTGCTATGTATATTTACTAAAAAGTAAAGATGAAGCAATAAGTAAATTTATCTTATATAAAAGTGAAGTTGAGAATCAACTTCAAAAGAAGATAAAAGCTTTGCGAAGCAATCGAGGAGGCGAATATGTTGCACCTTTTGCTGATTTATGCGCAAAAAGTCGCATTGTACATGAGTGTACACCTCCTTATTCTCCACAATCAAATGACGTAGCGGAATGAAGGAACCGTACATTGAAGGAAATGATGAACGCCATGTTGATCAGTTCTGGGGTGAGCCAGGATATGTGGGGGGAAGCCATTCTCTCGGCCAATTATCTATTAAACAAGATACCGCTCAAAAAGAGGGACGAAACTCCATATGAGCTATGAAAAAGGAAAAAAAACCTTCATACAAATACTTGAAAGTGTGAGGGTGCCTAGCAAAGGTTATTGTACCACCTCCTAAGGCTCTTAGGATAGGACCCAAAACTGTAGATTGAATATTCATTGGATATGCGCATTAGAATAGTGCACATCGCTTTCTTGTACATGAGTCCAAGAATCCAGATGTACACAAACACACTATCATGGAGGTGAATCCTAACCTTGTGTCGTACTTTGAAAATGTGTTTCCTTTGAGAGGACAAACACATGCAACGTCATCAACACCCAATTTTGAAGTAGGTGAAAGCTCATCTACACCAGTTGATGAGGTAATTCATGATAAGATATATGAACAACCTGAGGTTGACGAGGGTGATCGTAGGCGAAGCAAAAGGCCAAGGATTGAAAAATCCTTCGGTCCGGACTTCGTTAGCTCTATGGTTGAGGGCGAGCCCAATACATATCGCGAAGCGGTTTCCTCTTCAAAAGGACCTCAATGGAAAGAATCAATAAAGAATCAAATTTACTCTATATTGCAAAATTATATTTGGGAGTTAGTAGATCTTCCACCTGGTTGCAAACCACTTGGATATAGTTGGATATACAAAAGGAAGATGAAAACTTATGGAAGTATTGATAAATACAAGGCTAGGTTAGTGATTAAAGGATTTAGATAAAAAGAAGGTTTAGATTACTTTGATACCTACTCGCCTGTGACACCCATAACCTCTATAAGATTGGTTCTTGCTATAGCGGCTTTAAGAAATTTGGAAGTTCACCAAATGGATGTTAAAACCACATTTCTAAATGGCGATTTAGAAGAAGAGATTTACATAGAGCAACCTGAAAGTTTCTCCGCCCCAGGTCAAGAGGGTAAAGTATGTAAACTCGTCAAGTCTTTGTATGGCTTGAAGCAAGCATCAAAACAATGGCACCAAAAGTTTGATCATGTCATGATTGACAATAGTTTCAAAATAAATGAGTGCGACAAATGTGTTTACTTCAAAGACACAAATGAAGGTTATGTGATCTTATGCCTTTATGTAGACGATATGCTTATCATTGGGAGTAATGATAAAATTATCAAAGCTACTAAAAACATGTTGAAAGCAAGATTTGACTTGAAAGACATGGGTTTAGCGGATGTGATTCTTGGAGTAAAGGTCATAAGAACCCAAGATGGTCTTGTGTGAAATCAATCTCACTATGTGGATAAGATTCTTGAAAAGTTCAACTCGGGAGATACGGGTGTAGCTCAAACTCCAGTTGATACCTCCCAACATCTAACGAAAAATAGAGGAGAGGGAGTTGCTTAGTTAGAGTACTCAAGAATTATTGGCAGTCTAACGTATCTAATGACATGTACTAGACCCGATTTGGCTTACGCGGTGAGTAGGCTAAGTAGATATACTAGCAATCCAATTCATGAACATTGGAAAAGTATAACAAGGGTGCTTAGATACATAAGATACACAAGAGATTATGGACTGCATTATACCCGACAACCAGAAGTGATCGAAGGATACACTGATGCAAACTGGATATCGGATAATAAAAATTCCAAATCAACAAGTGGTTACGTGTTTACAATTGGAGGAGCGGCTATTGCTTGGAAGTCTTCTAAGCAAACTGTCATAGCTAGATCCACAATGGAATCTGAATTTAATGCCTTGGATAAGTCAGGAGAAAAGACGGAATGGCTACGTCAATTCGTGGAATATATTCCAAGATGGCCAAAGCCTTTGCCAGCCATATGTATACACTGTGATTGTCGCAGCCCCCAACCCCGGCCCCGGGAGGCGGGCGGCCGTGGTACGCAGAGCGGGTGGTATTGGTGTTTATTAATTTGGTAGCGGAAATTTACATCAGGACCGTAGTTAGGAAATAGTTTATCAGAGTAAAACACCACATTTTTATAAATAATAACTACATGGGAAAAACTCAAGTTTCCATTATAATATGTTTATAGGGATAAACCCTAATTTATTGAAATAAAACTTCTTTCTTGTTTAGGTAATTTTTATAGCCACTTTTCCAAGCCTTCAGTGCCTCCAGCTGGCTTCTATTTGGCTTTCACATTTTGTTACCTGAAACGCGTTTTACAAAGTTTTATCAGCAAGAAATACTGGCGATTGCATCCCAGTTTAATCAAAACAAGATTTTATATCTTTACAGTATTGAGAGCGATTACAATGTTTCTATCTACCAAATTACCACCCACGGTACTGTTAATCCTGACTTGTGATCATGTTACTATTCATAGTATTAGTAACAAGTAATGTATACAAAACCCCAATATACCGACAGTAATTGTAGAATACATAGATTCAATCATTGTTTATCATAATTTAAAAAAATTGAGGTTTTGTTAAAACAATTTGTTTATAAAAAGAGAATGACTCACATTGTTGTTTTAGATACTACTACTGCTTTCTGGTGACTTCCTGGTTATAATCTATTAAAATTAAACAATGCACACGTGTTAGTAAGATAACCCAATTTGCATTAGCTATACCCCCGAGACAGAACTCCAACGACTGAGTCAGGCAGAGTAACTAATACGTAACCGGGGGTTATAATACTTACAACGAGGCAGAGCTTCGCTTTTTAGGGGTATAATACCCGAGAGTTTTAGCTATTATATTGAGAGAGAAAGAAAGATTTGAACAACAGAAACTGAAGTTGAACTCTCCATTTATAAGGACTGATCAGGGGCGGCTCGCGCCCCGCGAGAGAATTAAGACAAGGCTTCGCGGCCCGCGAGGCTACTAGGGTAGGCCATAGCCCTGTCGAGTCAACCCCTAGCTTCAACACGCGTTGGACACGTCCGGCACCTGGTGCAGCCTGGTGTCACTGGGTGGCGGCCCGTGACAGGCCCATTGATATGGCTCATGGCCCACGAGGGACCCATAAATTATGTTTTATTAATATAAAGGTATTTTAAGCTCGTTTTCGTATACGAGGTGTATTTTAGGACGTATAGGAGTGTTTTAATGGTTTTGGGAGAGTTGTTATATCCTCCCTACCTTGTTTTAGATCTCGTCCTCGAGGTCTTCTGGAATAGGTGTGGGTATTTCCTTTGCATCTCCAACTCGAGCTCACAAGTGTACTCTGGTCCTTTCTTGGAATCCCATTTCACTTTGACCAGAACTAATCTCTTATGTTTGAGATTCTTGATCTTTCTATCTTCAATATGTGGTGGTTTCTCTACAAACTTAAGTTTCTCATTTACCTCTATGTCCTTAAGAGGTACCACTAGTGTTTCATCTGCTAAGCACTTCTTGAGATTACATACATGAAATACATCATGTATTCCTGCCATTTCCTCTGGCAGTTGTAGCTGGTAAGCTACTAGTTCTATTCTTCTAATAATCTCAAAAGGTCCAACATACATGGGGCTTATCTTTCCCCTCTTGATGAATCTAACCACTCCTTTCCATGGAGAAACTTTTAATAATACCTTATCTCCTACCTGAAATTCCAACGGTTTTCGTCTGTTATCAGCATAACTCTTCTGACGATCCCGTGCTATTTTCAGTCTCACTTTGACTTGAATAATCTTGTTTGTTGTTTCTTGTACTATCTCTGGTCCAAACAGTTGTTTTTCTCCAATTTCTACCCAATAGACTGGAGTTCAGCACTTTCGTCCATAGAGTGCTTCAAAAGGTGCAGTATCGGTACTGGTATGATAGCTGTTGTTGTAAGAAAATTCTATTAGTGGTAAATGATCGTCCCAATTTCCTCCAAAATCAATTACAGAAGCTCTAAGCATATCCTCCATCGTCTGAATTGTCCTTTCGCTTTGTCCGTCCGTTTGAGGATGATAAGTTGTGCTTAGTTTTAACTTGGTTCCCATTGCTTTTTGGAAACTAGTCCAAAAATGAGAAGTAAAACTGCTATCTCTATCAGAAACAATAGACAAAGGAATTCCATGTAATGAGACTATTTCATTTACATATAATTTGGCTAATTGTTCCATACTGAAAGTTTCCTTCATAGGTAAGAAATGAGCAGACTTGGTTAATCTGTCTACAATCACCCAGATTGCATCATTACCTTTTCGTGTCTTGGGTAATTTATAACAAAGTCCATTGTTATCAATTCCCATTTACATATTGGCATTTCTAGTTGCTGTAATAAACCTGAGGGTTTCTGATGTTCAGCTTTAACCTGTGAACAGGTTAGACACTTAGCAACATAGGTTGCTATATCCTTTTTCATTCCTATCCACCAGAAATTCTTCCTTAAGTCTTGATACATTTTATCATTACCAGGATGTATCATATACTTAGACTTATGGGCTTCTTCTAAAATTCGGTGGCGTAGATTTCCTTGTTTGGGTATCAAGATTTGTTTCTTATGGAATCTCCAAATTCCATCTGTTCCTTGTTCAAGTTCCTTAATAATTCCTTTTAATTTTTCAGTATCGCCCTTGATTACTATAACAACCCTCCTGAATTTTTCTGACGCCCTAAATATATATTAAAATATTCATATATGTCCTAAAATACACCCCGTATGTGAAAACCGAGCCCAATATACGATATATCATTAAAAATTAATTAAAGACAAAGTTTTTATATCGCTCGCGGGCCGCGTTGACCCCTTAGGGATCTTACGCGGGGAGCGACAGCTCCAAACTCAGACGAAACCCTAGCGTGCCATGTGTCATCATCGTGTCAACCCTAAACTCGACGAATCAGCAAGCCTATGCCCTACTAATCTATGGCGCGGAACGCATAAGCCTTAGCTTAATCTTACGCAGGCCGCGAGGGAAATTGAAAGGTCGCATATATATAGAGGTCCTCAGTCTTCAGTTTTCGTTGCTCAATCCTTCGATTCTCTCTCAAATTCTGAATAGTAGGCATAATTATCGGGTATAATATCCCCTAATTAACAAAGTTCTGCCTCGATGTAAGTATTATAACCCCGGTTACGTATTAGATACGCTGCCCGATTGATCCAGGGTTCCATAACAGCTGTCGTGGTTCTGCCCGACGTAGTCGTTGGAATGCCGTCTCGGGGAGGGTATAACTAATGTAAATATAAAGGGTTATTATACTAACGCGTGTGCAATGTGTAAGTTATAGATAATTACCAGGAAACCCTTAAAAGAAGTCTAAGACAGCAATGTGAGTAATCTCCTTTTTTGTAAATTGTTTTTACAAAACCTTAAATGTTTTACAATGTGATTAAGCAGTGATTGAGTCTTTGTAGTTCTTCAATTACTGCTTGTATGTTGGGGTTTTGTATACAAAATGTGGAACACGTTACCATTGGACAACGAGTTTGCCAATGTGTAATATGACCCACCAGTCAGGATTGACAATACTGAATGAGCAATTGTGTAGAAATAAACAATGTGATAGCTCTCAATAATGTTAAAGGATAAAACTCTTCTTGATTAAACTGGGATTCACTCACCAGTATTTCCCACTGACAAAATGTTTTTAAAAGTGTTTCAGGTAACAAAATGTGAAAGCTAACTAGAAGCCAGCTGGACAGCACTGAAGGCTTGGAAAAGTGGAAATAAAAGTTACCTAAATAAAAGAAGATGTTTTATTCAATAAAATAGGGATTTTCCCTATGAAAATGTTTGTAATGAAAACTTGGGTTTTATCCCAATATGTTTAATATTATAAAAGTGTGGTATTTACTCTGATAAACATTTCCTAACTACGGCCCTGATGAAATTTCCGCTGCCAAAATGATAAACAAATGATACCACCAAAACTGGTCTCGCGGCCGCCCGTTCCCGGGACAGATAGGGGGCGGGGGTTGCGACAGAAGGTGGTATCAGAGCTAAGCCACTGATTCAGCCACAGAAATGTTCTGCTGCACCGAAATATTATTCAAATTGTTAGGAAATTAATTATGGAAATACGTGCATAATTGTATTTTATTGTTGTGTGTTATTTGACTATTTGTTAGTTTATAGTATGAGTGATCAAGGACCCTCATACGTTTATCGTCAGTTGTCCGATTCACCTAGGAGTGAAGGTACTTCCTCACAGCCTGCCCTCTCTGGGTATTTAGCTGACCAGGAAGAAGGGATGTTTGTCTTTAAGGCTCAGTCTGAAGAGCCATTCCCTCAGAAAAAGAGAGGATGGTTCAGTAAGGGAGCATTCGAGCGTAGGAAAAGAATGCGAAAGTTGCAACAGCAGAGAGTCCTAGCAGCCGCTAAGCGAGAGTCAGATGCCCATACACAGGATATGCTTAATAGGAGCTTAGCCAATTTTCATATCCTAGCAACAACAGCTGCCGACCCAAACCTGGAACAACTAGTAGCCCCACAACCCTTACCTTTGTTCCCCACTCAGCCGATGGAGATAGAAAAGAACCCCGAAAACCAAGTCCAAATGCATGATTTCAACCCTGAGGAGATACCTAGGATACCAGCCCCTAATCCCTTAGACCCAGATTATGATCCATGGTTCGATGATCATAGGGTTTATGTGCCACGCTACCACCTAAACGACGAACCCATGCCAAACTTAGCAGCCTATCCAGGTCTGGACCCTCTAGATCCCTACTACTAAGATAACGATGAATACATTAGGGAGATCTTAGAGAATCCGTACCCTCAGGAGAATCCCATGCCCCATTACCCAGACCCAGTACCAGCACCCCCAATGAGTGAAGAAAATGTGCACGAGCTCTGAACTTTCGGAGAAGAGATTTTAGAGAATAGTGAGAGGATGAGGCAGGTAGGAGAGCGACTCGTCTGGAAGTACGACGAGCGCAATATGGATTACTGGATGAATGCAGATCAGTGAAGGTGATGGTGGAAAGAATAATAATAATAATAATAATAATAATAATAATAATAATATTTATAATATAATATATAATATGTTTGTATGAATATATATATATATATAAGTGACCGCTAAAATGAGAACCACCTCGAGTTGTAAGAACCGTGAGAACTTTTTGATCCGGGGCGAAGTGGACCAAATGTTTTTTTCATAAACGTATAAACACATTTGTAAAAAAAATTCAAAAAAAAAATGTCGTGTGTGTAGTTTTGAGCACCACAAGTTTGTGTTTACGGGTACCATAAATTTTCCGGTTAAATTTACGGTACCCGTAAACACAAACTTGTGGTGCTCAAAACTACACACACGACATTTTTTTAATTTTTTTTACAAATGTGTTTATGATACACGCATCTACGTTTATGAAAAAAAAATTTTGGTCCACCTCGCCCCGTACGGTGTAGTTCTCACGGTTCTTACAACTCGAGGTGGTTCTCATTTTAGCGGTCCCATATATATAAATATATATATATGTGTGTGTGTGTAATAATAATATATGATGTAGTATAGACCACTTAGTGGTTAGCGATGCATAGTAGTGTTGTAATTTTAATTCCAGCTTTAGTGTGTATTAGACGCATACTATATAAGAAAGAGTAAAGTCGCAATGCTCGATGTTTTTGACCAATATGTGTGTTGCGTGATTATTTCCTAAATTATTAATTATTTTGTGATATTAATAATTGGCAAATGTTTAAAATTCAGATGGACGACGAAGTAAACCAAGAAAATCAAAATAACGATAACCAGAGTAACAATAACCTGGATAATGAAAACCCGAACAACAACAATAATGGAAACCAAGTGGATAACAGTGCCATGCAACATATAGTGGCACAAGGGATAATAAATGCGATGCCATATATTATTAAAACGGTTAAGGAAGTGGAAAATAAAAGTAAGCATGTTAGCAAACGACCCCCTGAACCAGAACACGTGAACAATGGACCCCTACTTCAAGTGCCCATTCCCAAAAGAAGAAGAACCGTGTCTTATGGTTGTTCTTATAAAGAATTCTGGTCTTGTATACCAATGGAATTCTCGGGCAATGAAGGGGCCGTTGCATCTCTACGCTGGATAGAAAAGACTGAGGCAGTCTTAAGAATAAGTAAATGTGTGGAAAAGGATAAGATAATGTTTGCTTCCAATCTGTTTATGAATTCAGCACTAGAATGGTGGCACACTATCCTCTAGTCTAGGGGAAGTGATAGAACTTACAATATGGAATGGGACTAGTTTAAAAACATGGTAGAAAGGAAATTCTGCCCTCCTAATGAAAAGGAACAGATAGCAAACAAATTCCTAAATCTTAGGATGATTGGAGTAGATAGTAAGGGTTATACTACATTATTCTTTGAATATGCCCAAATAGTACCAACCCTTGCATCACCTGAACCAGTATTAATCTCCCGCTACATCTAGGGATTAATTGGAGAGATTAGACATGTAGTCAAGGCTGCTAGACCTCAAACCATAGAAGAAGCTATAGAACTAGCCGACACCTTGACAGATGAATTAGTCCGTACACGAGAAGAGGATCAAAGGAGGAACCTAACCCAGAAGCTTACCCAAGAATTCCGTTCTGGAAATTCTTATCGTGGGAGAAATGTAGGTTCTACCTCTGCACCTTACTGTAAATATTGCAAAAGGAAGCATTCCGGAAGATGCTCCATATACTGTAACTTTTGCAAAATATACGGACACAAGGAGGAAGACTGCAGGAAAAAGCCTAACAACAGAATATGCTACAACTGCGGAGAACAAGGTCATATCAAGCCTAACTGTCCAAAGCTAGCTCCAGCCACGAACACAAGAATACTAAAAATGCTAGAGCATTTGATCTAACCACAGAAGAAGCAAAAATGATCCCAGATGTGATCACCTGTTCGTTTTTAGTTAATGATGTTTTTGCTAAAGTATTATTTGACTCTGGTGCGAACCAAAGTTTTATTAATACTTCATTTTGCAAACTTCTTAATCAATCATTAACTAAACTTCCACAAGAATGTCTAGTAGAGACAACAAATGGAGAAACCATTAAGATTTCCGAAATCTTGCAGGGAGCAAGAATATAAATTTTAAATCAGAAATTTATTGCAAACCTTTACCCAATGAATCTGGCAGGATTTGATGTTGTGTTAGGAATGGATTGGTTAATAACCAATAAAGCCAGTATTTTATGTGATCAAAAGTCAATTCAAGTAAATTCACCAAGGGGTGAAAAGATCACAATTAAAGGAAATAAAACCTTCAAATCCACAAAGTTCATCTCTGTGATGAAAACAACAATTTATATAAGGAAATGATCATTAGTGTATTTGATTTCTATAATCACTAACACTAAAGGAAAATAATTAAAGGATATTCCAGTAGTATCCCAGTTTTCAGATGTATTTCCAAAAGAGCTACCAGGGCAACCTCCAGACAGGGAAGTTGAATTTAGAATCCACTTAATACCAGGAACCGCCCCAATTGCCAAAGCACCTTACCGTTTGGCACCCGCATAAATGCAGGAGCTGAAAAAACAATTAGATGAATTGTTGGAGAAGGGATTCATACAGCCAAGCTCATCGCCATGGGGAGCACCGATTTTATTCGTTAAAAAGAAGGATGGATCAATGCGTATGTGCATTGACTACCGTGAATTGAACAAAGTCACGATTAAGAATCGGTATCCCTTACCAAGAATAGATGATCTGTTCGATCAATTGCAAGGAGCACGATTTTTCTCTAAAATCGATTTAAGATCAGGATATCATCAATTAAAGGTACAGGAAAATGACATTCCTAAAACTGCTTTCAGAACAAGGTATGGCCATTATGAATTTCCTGTCATGCCATTTGGTTTAACCAATGCCCCAGCTGCATTCATGGACATGATGAATCGAATACGTAAGCCATATTTGGATAAATTCATAATTGTCTTTATAGATGATATTCTTATTTATTCTAAAAGCAAAGAGGAACATGTAGCCCATCTGCACACACTTCTAAGTTTACTAAGAAAAGAAAAGCTTTATGCTAAGTTTTCGAAGTGTGAGTTTTGGTTAGAACAGGTACAATTTCTTGGACATCTAGTTAATCATGAAGGAATTCATGTAGATCCCACCAAGATCGAGGCGATTACCAAGTGGAAAACCCCTGACTCACCAACCGAGGTTAGAAGTTTCTTAGGATTAGCCGGTTATTATAGAAGATTTATTTAAGATTTTTCTAGAATAGCCATTCCTTTAACTAAGTTAACCTATAAATCTGTTAAGTTTGAATGGGGACCAAAACAAGAAGAAGCCTTTAAAATTCTTAAGCAAAGATTAACCCATGCACCCATACTAGCGTTACCAGAAGGAACTGAAGATTTTGTAATCTATTGTGACGCTTCCAAGTTAGGTTATGGATGTGTATTAATGCAACGTCAAAAGGTTATAGCGTATGCTTCTAAACAACTTAAGAATCATGAAGAGAATTATTCAACCCATGATCTAGAGTTAGGAGCTATAATTTTTGCTCTTAAAATTTGGAGACATTACCTATACGGTAGCAAGTTTACCATATTCACCGACCATAAGAGTTGAGGTATGTTTTTGGGCAAAAGGAATTGAATATGAGACAAAGACGTTGGATGGAGATACTTAGTGATTTTGACTGTAATATCCGGTATCATGCAGGAAAAGAAAATGTAGTAGTTGATGCTTTAAGTCGAAAGTATCATGAAAAGCCAAAAAGAGTACGTTCTTTTAAGTTAAATCTACAAATAGATTTAAATGATCAGATTAGAAAAGCACAAGAATCAGTAATCAAGGATGATACTGAAAAGTTAAACGGAATAATTAAGGAATTAGAACACGGAACAGATGGAATTTGGAGATTCCATAAGAAAAGAATGTGGATACCTAAATTAGGAAACCTACGCCACCGTATATTAGAAGAAGCCCATAAGTCTAAGTATACGATGCATCCTGGAAGTGATAAGATGTATCAGGACTTAAGGAAGAATTTCTGATGGAAAGGAATGGAAAAGGATATAGCAGTATATGTTGCAAAGTGTTTAACTTGTTCACAAGTTAAAGCTGAACATCAGAAATCCTCAGGTTTATTGCAACAATTAGAAATGCCTGTATGGAAATAGGAATTGATAACAATGGATTTTGTTACCAAATTACCCAAAACAAGAAAAGGTAATGATACAATCTGGGTGATTGTAGACAGACTAACCAAGTCAGCTCATTTTTTACCAATGAAAGAAACTTTCAGTATGGAACAGATAGCTAAATTATATGTAAATGAAATAGTTTCATTACATGGAATTTCTCTATCAATTGTTTCTGACATAGATAGTCGTTTTACCTCTCATTTATGGACAAGTTTCCAAAAAACAATGGGAACCAAGTTGAATCTAAGCACCGCTTATCATCCTCAAACGGACGGACAAAGCGAAATGAGAATTCAGACAATGGAAGACATGCTTAGAGCTTGTGTAATTGATTTTTGGAGGTAATTGGGACGATAATTTACCATTGATAGAATTTTCTTATAATAACAGTTATCACACAAGTATCAATGCTGCACCATTCGAAGCACTTTATGGACAAAAGTGCCGAACGCTAGTCTGTTGGGCAGAAATTGGAGAAAAGCAACTATCTGGACCCGAGATAGTACAAGAAACAAAAGAAAAAATCATTCAAGTCAAGGAACGACTGAAAGCAGCACGTGATCGACAAAAGAGTTATGCTGATAACCGACGAAAGCCCTTGGAATTTCAAGTATGAGATAAAGTATTATTGAAAGTCTATCCTTGGAAAGGAGTGGTAAGATTCATAAAAAGGGGAAAGCTAAGCCCCAGTTATGTTGGACCTTTTGAGATTATTAGAAGAATAGGACCTGTAGCCTATCAGCTACAACTACCAAAGAAAATGCCAGGAATACATGATGTATTTCATGTATCTAATCTCAAGAAGTGTTTAGCTAATGAATCACTTGTAGTACCTGTTAAGGATATAGAGGTAAATGAACAGTTCAAGTTTGTAGAGAAGCCTCTACAGATTGAAGACATGAAAGTTAAGAACCTCAAGCACAAGAGATTAGTTCTGGTCAAAGTGAAATGGGACTCCAAAAGCGGACCAGAATACACATGGGAGCTTGAATCAGAAATGCAAAGGAAATATCCACATCTATTCCAGCAGATCTCATGGACGAGCTCTAAAACAAGGTGGGGAGGATATAACAACCCTCTTGAATTTTTCTGAAGCCCTAAATATATATTAAAATATTCATATATGTCCTAAAATACACCCCGTATGTGAAAACCGAGCCCAATATACGATATATCATTAAAAATTAATTAAAAACAAAATTTGTATATCGCTCGCGGGCCGCGTAGACCCCTTAGAGATCTTACGCAGGGAGCGACATCTCCAAACTCAGACGAAACCCTAGCGTGCCACGTGTCATCATCGTGTCAACCCTAAACTCGACAAATCAGAAAGCCTACGCCCTACTACTCTATGTTGCGGGAAACGTAAGCCTTAGCTTAATCTTACGTGGGCTGCGAGGGAAGTTAAAGGGTCGCATATATATAGAGGTCCTCATTCTTCAGTTTCCGTTGCTCAATTCCTTCGATTCTCTCTCAAATTCTGAATACTAGGCATAATTATCGGGTATAATATCCCTCTAATTAACGAAGTTCTGCCCCGATGTAAGTATTATAACCCCGGTTACATATTAGATACGCTGCCCGATTGATCCAAGGTTCCATAACGGCTGTCGTGGTTCAGCCCGACGTAGTCGTTGGAATGCCGTCTCGGGGAGGGTATAACTAATGTAAATATAAAGGGTTATTATACTAACGCGTGTGCAATGTGTAAATTATAGATAATTACCAGGAAACCCTTAAAAGAAGTCTAAGGCAGCAATGTGAGTAATCTCCTTTTTTGTAATTTTTTTTTACAAACCTTAAATGTTTTACAATGTGATTAAGCAGTGATTGAGTCTTTGTAGTTCTTCAATTACTGCCGGTATGTTGGGGTTTTGTATACAAAATGTGGAGCACGTTACCATTGGACAACGAGTTAGCCAATGTGTAATATGACCCACCAGTCAGAATTGACAATACTGAATGAGTAATTTTGTAGAAATAAACAATGTGATAGCTCTCAATACTGTTAAAGGATAAAACTCTTCTTGATTAAACTGGGATTCATTCACCAGTATTTCCCACTGACAAAATGTTTTTAAACGCATTTCAGGTAACAAATGTGAAAGCCAACTAG
>JARYGA010001639.1:0-23664 GCA_030545235.1 Helianthus tuberosus | reverse complement strand
CACTGCTTGTTTCGCATAACAACATGAGAATTGTGTATAATCCCCATAATTGTAAACATAAGAAAACACTCACAAACCCTATAGTTGTTGCATGATTTACACGAATTAAACGGATGGATTAACTCGAGCAGTAAACTGTTAGAGATGGCATGATAAAGAACTAGGTTTGATATGATTTTATGCATGAACTTGAATGTTAATGATTTAATCTTGATATACGTTGTATGTTATTGATATGATTTTATGCATGAACTTGAATGTTAATGATTTAATCTTGATATGCGTTGTATGTTATTGATATGATCAAGGTCCGAAAGCATATTAACAGGTTGATGATTTTTGAATATAAGATGTGCTGTATGGTTGGTTCGATGTTGCACAAAAACTAGGATTGCATGTTAGAAATTGAAATTTGCTGATTCATATGGTCCGATTGTTGTTGTTCTTGATTAAAGGATGATTAGGGTTGAATGATTAGGCATGATTGTTGAATTAATTGTTGTTTGATCTGATTTGAAACTGCCAAACGTGTTAGCAATTGTTACGGAATTTAGGGGCTGGAAATAAGGAAGTTTGTTGCACCTCTCGACAAAGGTTGTGAGTCGAGACCTCACTGTCTCGACTCGAGACCACACTTAAATCGCACAAGCAGCAAGAGTCGAGACCTTGATTGCGGGTCTTGCTTTGACTCGAGACTGGATCCGAGACCGCATAATTTCGAGTGAAAACTGCACAATCCGAGACCGTACATCTCGACTCGAGACAACCTGATCGCACACGTGCCATGCATTCACACATCTGTTATGGACTTGCATATTAGCACAGGCCCAAGTATTTGGGCCGCACACTTGGGCTTTGATTGAATACGTGAACGTTGCTGTTATATGAGTTATGTACTGTTATGTGAACTGCCATGATAATAAGTGAATGCTATGATCAAATATGTGTATGTAAACTATTAGTATACGTGTGGAAAACATACGTGCATTTGGTTTGAACCTGACTTGTGTGGTGACCATATTAGGACGTGGTTGACCATAATTAGCTCAAGTGACATTCTTTTTACCTGCCGAGCTAATCTAAGGTGAGTTCACACTTTCTACAAGGCATGGGATTCCTGGTGGTTTGGGAATGGGTTAATGATTACTAAGGAAACCTGCGTATTCTTCTTGGGTAGAATACGTACTCCCACCCTCTTAAGTGAAGGGTGACAACATTGATATCTGCGTGTTCTCCTTGGGTAGGACACGTACTCCCACCCTCTTAAGTGAAGGGTGACAACATTGAATGACACTAGACAAAACTCTATCATTAAGTCCCTCATTTTATATTGACTTAATCGCCGGGCCAATGTCGAACGGGTCATTAGTTAAATAGCGCTATTAGGTTTGACAAGCCTCACACCGTGCCGCAGAGGACGGGCGTGGACTAATGGACTTGGGCACTTAGTCAATGATGATAGACATTGACGCATGGCACATAAACATAACTACATTCAGTAGTCAATATGGTAACGGGTCTAGTGGTTAACATGGGGAAGCCCCCACTGATTACGATTTGGGAAACAAGGAACTGGATAACTCATGGTTTTCGAAATAACTTATGGTTTTTGGAACAAACTTAAAATGGACAACCAGCTGTGAACTCGCTCAACATTGTTGTTGATTCGTTGTTACATGCCTTGCAGGTCGTTAGGTACTTAGTTGGTGCTTTCATGGGAGGTGTTGTTGTGGAGCATGGACCATTGAGTGTTCATGATAAACTCATGAACTTTTAAACTTATGTTTTGGATTTTGAACTTTATGCTTCCACTGATAACTTAAACTTTGTTGAATTGTTTTGACACCAATTATATTGTTTGGTTTGGACTTTTATTTATTATATTGTTCAATATGATTGGTGGTTGGATCCTGGTCAGTCACGCTCCCTGCGGTGATACTCCGCTTGTGGATTTTGGGGGTGTGACAGATTGGTATCAGAGCCATTGGTTATAGTGAACTTGGTTTTAAAAAGGGGAAAAAGATTTTTGATAAAAACCAAACTATAACCTGTTCAGTGCTCAACGATCCACAACGACGCTTCGCTCCACGTGCAAGACTCGACATTATAGGTAATATGGTTTATGTTTGTATTGTCTGCCTGTTAGTTCACATAGTGTATTGTTCATGGTATGCTTAATGTAACAACTGTTTGCCTGAAACCCTGTATGCTTGCTCTCTTTTGTCGTCTCGTACTATTCACACCTCTACGTCACCGTTCTTATTTGTGCTTTTCTCGATGTGAAGATCATGAGTGGATGTCTCAACTTGACTCAGGCCCAGCTGACGGCTCTAATCAACGAACGAGTTGCTGAGGCTCTTGCAGCAGCTCAAGAAGGAGGTCAACATGTTTAGCCTCACGTGTGTACGTTCAAGACCTTCACGGATTACCGACCAAGTACCTTCAATGGCACTGAAGGAGCCGTAGGTCTCCTCCACTGGTTCGAGAAGATTGAATCTGTTTTCGAAATGTGTGAATGCTCTGCTGCCAGTAGGGTAAAGTTTGCTACGGGAACACTTGAAGGCGGTGCGTTGACTTGGTGGAACGCACAGGTGCAAATGTTAGGGTTGGTAGCTGCTAATGCCACCCCATGGAATGAATTTAAGGATCTGATCAAAGAAGAGTATTGTCATCATGATGACATTCACAAGCTAGAGGTGGAGTTTTACAATCTAAAGATGATAGGGTCCGAGATCGAAGCGTATACTAAGAGATCGAATGAATTAGCTGCATTGTGCCCCAACATGGTGGATCCTCCCTACAAACGAATTGAGCTATACATCAAAGGTTTAGTACCAGAGATTTAAAGCATGGTAACTTCAGCTAACCTCCCTACAATCCAGCGGGTATACGACTGTCCCACCGTCTCACTAGTCAGGCAGTCGAGCAGAAAAAGCTGCCTAAGCGTGTTAGCGCTACCACTGCTTCTGATGATCCAAGCGACAACAAACGCAAATGGGATGGAAATTCAAGCAAGGGTTAAAGTTATGTTCAGACTCAGTCTCAATAGCGAAGGACTGACGACTACAAGAGCCCTAGTCAACATTCTTCTGGTAATCAAGGTCAGGGTGGGTACAAGGGAAACCACCCTAAGTGCAACCAATGTAGCATGCACCACAGCGGGCCGTGTAGCACGAACAACTATCAGAGATGTAACAAACCAGGCCACGCAACAAAAGATTGCAGGAGCCTTTATCCTATGAATCAGAGGCGACAGTAGCAGCAAACCCCACAGAACCAACGCCAGCAGCAACAACAACAACAGGGTAACAACAAAGGATGTTTCCAGTGTGGTGCTGAGGGCCACTTTAAAAGAGACTGCCCCCAGCTGAACCAGAACCAGAACAACAACAACAACCAGGGGAATGGAAACAACAGGGATAACAATGATGGTAATGGTGCCAGGGGACGTGCATTTGTGATTAGTCAGGGTGATGCGAGGAACAATCCCAACGTCATGACGGGTAAGTTCCTACTGGATGATTTCTTTGTGTCACACCCCGACCACGTGGAACATACAAAACGTGGCGGAAACATCGGGGAGTGTTGTAACAGAATTAATGTTTCAAATCCATGGCAATTGAAATTTTGTTTTATTCAATAGAAGTGTTACAATGTCTTAACAAACAAGGAAATACAACATAATTAACTAGTCTTGCATCTTTTATTGTCACTAAAGCCCAAGTCAGCCTATGTGTATCTTGATCATCTTATGCTTCATTTCCTGAAAAACACATGTGAAAATATGGTACGTCAGCATAAAAATGCCGGTGAGATACATAGGTTTTGTGAAAATAGGTTTCATGACTTATGCTTGAGAAAATGTTTAGTCATGAACCTTGTTATTTGCTTTGTTTTGTAAATCATTTGAAAAACGATAAGATCAGATGATATGTATAAATAAATGTCAGGTTAAATGAATAACCATGTAAAATGAGTTTGTATAAGATAAGTTGTTTGTAAAACAATGTCTTGTGAAAAGTATGTTATTTGTATAAAATGTTATATATCTCAAATTGAAATGATTCAAATAACGCTACGATATGTAATACCATACAAACACTTATATATAGGAAGTACCAGCGGCGTATCCACCATGCTTGTATCACATTACACACGCATCATTACTTAATCACTTAATCAAACCAAACCAATCAATGTAAAATGTCTATGTTTAATCCAATGGTCAATGTATTGAATAATATGTCAAAATGCATGATCAATGTAAATCATGTAATGTGTAACCTAAATGATATGTATGGCTAGTGAAAACGCATCAACTAAACCATAGGTGAAATGCACAAAAACAAAGTATTGAAGTAAAACTTGGTTTAAATCAACGTTATGTTTTGTGTAAATGCATGATCAATGTCAATCATGTTAAAATGTCTATGTCGAAATGTCTATGTCAAATGTCTATGTCAAAATGTCTATGTCAAAATGTCATGTATGGCTAGTGAAATGTCTCAACTAAACCATATGCACAAAAGCAAAGTATTGAAGTAAAACTGTGTTTAAATCAATATTATGTCTTGTGTAAATGCATGATCAAGGTCAATCATGTAATGTGTAAATGCATGATCAAGATCAATCATGTAATGTGTAAATGCATGATCAAGGTCAATCATGTAATGTGTAAATGCATGATCAAGGTCAATCATGTAATGTGTAAATGCATGCTATACTGAATATGAACATTTATGCGGTGTTGTTATAATGCATACATCCAAGCCTTGCGACTGTGGTGATAAACCCTTAAACAAATTAAAGGTCTATCTGTGTAAATATCATCGAATTCGGTCATTCCTTTCTGTCCCCTTTCCCTGGGATGTCCGGAACGGGAGTTGTCAATTCCTATGGTACCACTACCTACTAACGAACGGCGTAGCTAATGTTAATGAATGTATTGTCCCATGTAAACAAACCAAATGTCATACCAAAATGTAGGCATGTGATGAAATGAATCTGTACTAAGTATGCAACAAATGAACATACATAGCATGTGATGTGATGTGATGTAAAACAATGTACTAAGTAATGCACACTATGGGCACACCTAGCATAAAATGTCATGTAAAACAATGTACTAAGTAATGCACACAATGGGCACACCTAGCATGAAATGTAATGTAAAACGATGTACCAAGTAATGCACACAGTGGGCACACCTAGCATGAAATGAAATGTAAAACGATGTACCAAGTAATGCACACAATGGGCACACCTAGCATAAAATGTAATGAAATCATGTACTATAATGTACTAACGAACATAGCATGTATATGATGTGAAAACAGGAAAGCATGAAAGTAACAAGTAGGCACATGTGTTCCACCCCAAAACAGTTTGGAAAACAGTAAAAGAGGGGTCTATGTACTCACTTGAGATTGCTCAGTTGTCTAAAGATAACCACCAAACAGTGCTAGAGATCTCGGAATCAAACGGCACCTAATATAGGTAACTATGTTAATTAACCGGACCTAGATCGGAAGATCGGGTAGCATTAGGGTTGGTAAACCAAACGAGTGTAGAGACTCGTGTCATTTGGTTTAACAAAGCCTACATGCTAAATGAAACTTAACCTAACTGCTTACGACCCATTACGACCCGTTTAGGTAGCTTATGCTACTTTAACGCGTCGTTCGTGTGAAACGCGTTCGGACCGCCTAACTAGCCCTATGACAAGTGTTATATGCCTAAACATATTACATAATCAGTTATGTGACAAAGGTTTAGGTTACATATGCTTAATTACCAATTATACATGAAAAGGGTATTCTGGTAATTTACCTAAGGCATATAAACTACCTATCATACAACTACTTAAACGATGTGACCATAGGGTATAACCTCGGAAGGTTATTCCCTACCTACTATGGTCACCTAAATGTGTTTGGTCGGATCCTAATGATCGACCAAACTGGGTCGGGTTCGAGGTATAAGCGATTTATCAGATCGCTTACCCTACGACCCTAGACAACGTGGTAATCAGTAGGCATAGTCCCAAGGGACTATAACCAACGTGATTACACTCACGTTGCGAAGTTCAAACGAACTTCGCATTGACCATTACTGGTCAACGCTGAAAGTCAAACAAAGTTTGACTTTCTGACTCGAAAAGTAGTAAAAATAAGGAAAAGAACGAAAGAATACTTACGAAGGGTCCCCGAATGCTAATCTCGATCCAAGAACTCAGGTATGAAACAATGGTTTCAACTTAGAGCTCTCAAATCAGAATTCTTGTGCAAAATGAGGTTGTGTGGGTTGGGTATTTATAGGAATACCCGAACCGTTAGGATCGTTTCATGGAAAACGTGCCATGATCCAACCCGTACACTTGTCGGAACCTTATGGAAGCTACATATGCTCCTTATCTTAGTGACTAAGCAACTTAGAACATGTGGTGGTGGTTAAATCTGCTGAAAACAGGCTGTTAAAAACTCTGAATCTGGTCAGAACACCCCATACGCATCGTAGGGTATAAACACCATACGCATCGTATGGGTGTACTTTGGCAGATTTACACTTTTGGTCCCTGAACTGTATTTAGGTCATTTTTTACACGTTTAAGGCCCGTTAACCCCATTTCAAAGCTCTAAAATGAAGTTAAAGTATAGGGAACTTAAAGCATGTTCAAAAATATCTCGGATGTCGGTTCGTTTGGCCGTACGATCGCGATGTTCGCTTAATTACGACGGAATGCGCACAAGCGCGAAAAACGATCCAAATGACGCGACGAATGGATTTTTCTTAAGGCGAACCATAAAATATAATGTAGTCATGCTTACATAAATTTTTGGATGTCCGGATGTATTCAGAACGTAAGTTATGCGCGAAAATGCAAACTTGTGCACTTTTTGACACTTTTAGTCCCTGAATGACCCAAAAGTTTATTTTAGCATACCGAACCCCTCAAAGCCTATTTCTAAGCTATATAAAGGATATTTATGGTATGTTTAACTTATGGTCATGTTCCGGAATGTTCGTTACAGTTCAAATTGACATACTTTCGCAGTTTGTCATATTTAGTCCCTGTAAGCGAATTAGCTTGTTTTTGCCATACCAAAGCCTTCAAAACTTATTTCTAAGTTATGTAAAGGTTAATTAAGGTATGTTAAGACTATGTCACTATTCCGGAGTGTTTGTTGCATTAAACTGGTTATATTTACGCATCGGTGCGCGTATAACCTTCCAGAAAGCGATTTAGAGTTTGGAATTGAACAAAAATTGATATGTGCAATTGATACACATATTTTTACAAATCCCAAGTATGAAATACAATATTTCATTGGTTTGGTATTTGTTTGATGGCCGTGGAGGCACAGGTGTTACAGTCTCCCCTACTTTAGGAAATTTCGTCCCGAAATTTATTTTAGAGGAAACTTGTGAGAGTTTAAAACATGAAGTTGAAAAGATCGAACAACATTGGTTAAGGTTCTTGAACTTCTAGTAACCTTAATAACATTATGTTTGCAATGTAAGAGGGACACTTATATACAAGTATATAAAGCGTCATTGGTGCGTCCACCGTACCTCCATTACATCGTTCTCATTTCGTTATTGTTGTCACTATCGGTTCTTACACATAATAAATCTTACTGTGGTTACCGTGCACCGAATCTCATAATTATGTACGCGTCCATAATCAGACAATTCCTTGCACAGTTTACACAGTCTATTTTATAATGTGCAGGGGAAAACCAAATGAACAATCCTGTGATGAGTGTGACTAGACCGCCATAGAGTCCTTTTAATTAAATCAATAATTGATCTAAATAGACTATCAAGGAGTCTGTCCAGCTACATCACTAGATGTCGTTCTTTAACCAAATTGTGAATCAATCTTTTTGATTAGACCACTAAAGGGTCTCTTATGAATCATGGAGCGGTACAATATAATCCAAGGGTCTTAACTATTACATAGAAGCCCATTAAGGATTTAAGGTAGTACCTTTTGAATATCCTACTATGAATCCCTCATATGAAGATATGAAAGATTCTACGAGGATTTGGATAACGAATATCCAGAGTATACCAAAAACACAAAAATGTATAAATGAAAACACAAAATATGTAAATACATAGTCATATAACCACAAAATTGTTTGTTAATTTGTCTTGTTACTTGCGTACATGCATTTAAAGCACACTAGGAATCCATTCAGCGGATTTCATTTAGTACTTTAAACGTTATCAAGAATCTAACTATAAAGATAGAAAGATTTTTGAAGAGAAAATTCGATTTCAATTATAAAGAACCGAAATGTTCGAATTAAGGTACATAAGGAATCCAATTAAGGACTCTGATTTGAATATGATGATCATCCACAAGGGTCTAATTATGGAGATAAAAAGATCCCATATGGATTTTAGAAGTTGAAGATGCTTTGAATTCTTGCACGTGATGTGCTTAAGTCAAAACATGAAGTAAAATGCTTATGAGGTTGAGATGCTAGATATGTCAAGGCGACATATGAAGCAGAATTTGAAGGTTAAGTAAATGTGTGAGGAAAATATATTTGGAAAACTATGCATGGGAAAAAAAATTGTTTTTGAAACCTTATATATAATATTTTGAAATAAAGTAGGTGTATTAGATAGATATATTTACAAAAATGTTTTAAAATCATGCGAGATGAATTTTGAAATTATGTATAAGGTTTTTGAAAGACATGAATGGTGCTTTTCGAAATCATGCACTTGATCAGAAAATGTATTGTGTTAATATTGTCTTCAGACTATATGAAATATTTTGAAATTAGAAAGGTTGGTTTTGATAACATGGCCAATGTTTTTGAAATAACATAGACAATGCATCTAGAAAAATTGTTTTCAAACTATATGAAATGTTTTGAGATCACGAAGATTGTTTTTGAAATACTGGTACTGTGTATGTTGAAAAATCGAAACGTAATGGGTATGAGATTTGAAAATACCCTTAGGTATCTAACCAAGGATTTAAAAGCACAGATGTGCGAAAAGTACGATTACTCATAATGTCACTTAATTTTCTGTACTTTGTTTCTTAGAGTGAAACGAGTACTTAAAATTTTCGAGGGAATCATGAGCAATCATTTGAAAGAGAGAAATCACAAGAGTAGTTTGTAAGGTACATAGTTCTTTGATGTAGGTATCATAGGAAAAGTCATACACGCATGTAATTATACTTGTATATCAGAATTGTGAACAACAACTTTTATTTATGAACGAGACATATTGTTTCACAATACACGAAAACAAAAGAAACAAAGGCATAAGACAGCAACATCCTTTGTTCAGCTAAATGCTCATCCGTGGGTCGGATTTGCATTAGCTAGCTTTGGGCATTGGTTTCTGTAGTGGGTCAGATCCCCACAATTGTAACAGGCACCAGGTGGGTAGTGTGGTCGTGCAGCTTGACCCTGTTGCTGAGCAAGAGGCTGAGCAACTTGTCGAGCCGGGTTCTGAACCGCGGGATTCTGAGCAGACCGACAAAAATTGGCAAGATGGCCTGACTTCCCACAGTTAGTACAGAAACGGCATGGAAGTTGCGGCTGGTGGTGACTGTTGCATCTATTGCACAACGGTGCATTCCCTGAATAGGGTTTCTTCGCTGGAGGCTGTGCGGGTTGGTTGGGAGCTGCCTGGTTAGCTTGGGCAGTGACAGCATAGTTTTGGGAAGCCTTACGCTTCTTTGCCCTCTTCGAAGAACCAGAGTCCTTTCCATTCTTGTTTTGACCCTTCTTGCTATCCCCCTTGTCAGCCAACTGTTTCTTGCCCTTGTCACCCTTCCGGTGTAACTTGTTCTTCCTGATCTGCGACTCAGTCAGCGTTGCTGATAACTCGATTGCCTGACGAAGTGTGGCAGGGTTACTACCAGTAAGGATGTCTTGTACCGAGTCGGGTAGGCCGTCGATGTATCTCTCGATAGCCTTGTCGAGTGGGGTAACCATAGTCGGACAAAGCAGACTCAACTCTTCAAACCGATCAGTATAAGCCCTGTGCTCACCACTATCTTGCTTCAAATCATCAAATTCCTTCTCCAAAGCTCGCTGCTCATGACGAGGACAGAATTCCCTCATCATAAGGGCTCTAAGCTCAGCCCATGTCTGTGCAAGAGCAACTTCTGCACCCCTGTCTCTCATAATCCCGTTCCACCATGTCAAAGCCCTTTTCTGAAATACGCTCGAAGCAAACTCGACCTTGCGATTATCCGGACACTGCACATGGCGGAAAGTATTCTCACTGCTCTCGAACCACTGAAGAAGCCCAGTCGCTCCTTCAGAACCACTAAACTTGAGTGGTTTAGCCTGATTAAAATCCTTGTACTTGCATGGAACATTGTTGTTGTTGTTATTGTTGGCTTGGTTCCATTGAGCAAAGAGATTTGGAAATTGAGCAGCCATCTGCTGCGCAATAATTTCTGCCAGCTCGGCAGTCTCTATCTGGCTTTCGCGTCGAGGAGGCATTCTGAAAGAGGGAACATGAAAGGAAACGAGAGAGAGAATTAGACGAAAAGAATGAGATGAAACAAATCTGATGAAAGCAAGGATAGTGGTCATTTGTTTGTTACTACAAAGCAACAAACGACACACAGTGACAAATCAAAGTAAATGGGTCGAAAATAATGTATCGCGAAGACATGCTCGCCTATAAGTGAACACTCATCCCAAGAATTCCCAGGTAAGCACAACTGGTCTCGCGTCTGATGAGATGTATACGAAGTGCTTGCCTAGACAGAAAACCCAGAATACAGGCATTCACCCTTTCAGTTTGCACGTGTTCACATTATTTAAAACCCAAAACTTTGCTGAGATTTTGAAAATTCAAAGGGGTTCAAAACCATATAACAGAGGGTTCAAAACCTTGTAATCAATCATCCTAGAACAGATGATTAGTTTTCCAAGCGGTTTTGAAATTTATGTTCTTGTTGTGGTTGTCACCTAAGGATAGGTGACAGTATTGTTTTATGACTAAACGCAAGTAAACTCGCGTTAGGGTCCTAGAAAGGTTATAGACTAGGTCAAAGCATTACTAATAACCTAATTCCCTATAACCATGAGCTCTGATACCATCTTTTCTGTCACACCCCGACCACGTGGAACATACAAAACGTGGCGGAAACATCGGGGAGTGTTGTAACAGAATTAATGTTTCAAATCCATGGCAATTGAAATTTTGTTTTATTCAATAGAAGTGTTACAATGTCTTAACAAACAAGGAAATACAACATAATTAACTAGTCTTGCATCTTTTATTGTCACTAAAGCCCAAGTCAGCCTATGTGTATCTTGATCATCTTATGCTTCATTTCCTGAAAAACACATGTGAAAATATGGTACGTCAGCATAAAAATGCCGGTGAGATACATAGGTTTTGTGAAAATAGGTTTCATGACTTATGCTTGAGAAAATGTTTAGTCATGAACCTTGTTATTTGCTTTGTTTTGTAAATCATTTGAAAAACGATAAGATCAGATGATATGTATAAATAAATGTCAGGTTAAATGAATAACCATGTAAAATGAGTTTGTATAAGATAAGTTGTTTGTAAAACAATGTCTTGTGAAAAGTATGTTATTTGTATAAAATGTTATATATCTCAAATTGAAATGATTCAAATAACGCTACGATATGTAATACCATACAAACACTTATATATAGGAAGTACCAGCGGCGTATCCACCATGCTTGTATCACATTACACACGCATCATTACTTAATCACTTAATCAAACCAAACCAATCAATGTAAAATGTCTATGTTTAATCCAATGGTCAATGTATTGAATAATATGTCAAAATGCATGATCAATGTAAATCATGTAATGTGTAACCTAAATGATATGTATGGCTAGTGAAAACGCATCAACTAAACCATAGGTGAAATGCACAAAAACAAAGTATTGAAGTAAAACTTGGTTTAAATCAACGTTATGTTTTGTGTAAATGCATGATCAATGTCAATCATGTTAAAATGTCTATGTCGAAATGTCTATGTCAAATGTCTATGTCAAAATGTCTATGTCAAAATGTCATGTATGGCTAGTGAAATGTCTCAACTAAACCATATGCACAAAAGCAAAGTATTGAAGTAAAACTGTGTTTAAATCAATATTATGTCTTGTGTAAATGCATGATCAAGGTCAATCATGTAATGTGTAAATGCATGATCAAGGTCAATCATGTAATGTGTAAATGCATGATCAAGGTCAATCATGTAATGTGTAAATGCATGATCAAGGTCAATCATGTAATGTGTAAATGCATGCTATACTGAATATGAACATTTATGCGGTGTTGTTATAATGCATACATCCAAGCCTTGCGACTGTGGTGATAAACCCTTAAACAAATTAAAGGTCTATCTGTGTAAATATCATCGAATTCGGTCATTCCTTTCTGTCCCCTTTCCCTGGGATGTCCGGAACGGGAGTTGTCAATTCCTATGGTACCACTACCTACTAACGAACGGCGTAGCTAATGTTAATGAATGTATTGTCCCATGTAAACAAACCAAATGTCATACCAAAATGTAGGCATGTGATGAAATGAATCTGTACTAAGTATGCAACAAATGAACATACATAGCATGTGATGTGATGTGATGTAAAACAATGTACTAAGTAATGCACACTATGGGCACACCTAGCATAAAATGTCATGTAAAACAATGTACTAAGTAATGCACACAATGGGCACACCTAGCATGAAATGTAATGTAAAACGATGTACCAAGTAATGCACACAGTGGGCACACCTAGCATGAAATGAAATGTAAAACGATGTACCAAGTAATGCACACAATGGGCACACCTAGCATAAAATGTAATGAAATCATGTACTATAATGTACTAACGAACATAGCATGTATATGATGTGAAAACAGGAAAGCATGAAAGTAACAAGTAGGCACATGTGTTCCACCCCAAAACAGTTTGGAAAACAGTAAAAGAGGGGTCTATGTACTCACTTGAGATTGCTCAGTTGTCTAAAGATAACCACCAAACAGTGCTAGAGATCTCGGAATCAAACGGCACCTAATATAGGTAACTATGTTAATTAACCGGACCTAGATCGGAAGATCGGGTAGCATTAGGGTTGGTAAACCAAACGAGTGTAGAGACTCGTGTCATTTGGTTTAACAAAGCCTACATGCTAAATGAAACTTAACCTAACTGCTTACGACCCATTACGACCCGTTTAGGTAGCTTATGCTACTTTAACGCGTCGTTCGTGTGAAACGCGTTCGGACCGCCTAACTAGCCCTATGACAAGTGTTATATGCCTAAACATATTATATAATCAGTTATGTGACAAAGGTTTAGGTTACATATGCTTAATTACCAATTATACATGAAAAGGGTATTCTGGTAATTTACCTAAGGCATATAAACTACCTATCATACAACTACTTAAACGATGTGACCATAGGGTATAACCTCGGAAGGTTATTCCCTACCTACTATGGTCACCTAAATGTGTTTGGTCGGATCCTAATGATCGACCAAACTGGGTCGGGTTCGAGGTATAAGCGATTTATCAGATCGCTTACCCTACGACCCTAGACAACGTGGTAATCAGTAGGCATAGTCCCAAGGGACTATAACCAACGTGATTACACTCACGTTGCGAAGTTCAAACGAACTTCGCATTGACCATTACTGGTCAACGCACAAAGTTTGACTTTCTGACTCGAAAAGCAGTAAAAATAAGGAAAAGAACGAAAGAATACTTACGAAGGGTCCCCGAATGCTAATCTCGATCCAAGAACTCAGGTATGAAACAATGGTTTCAACTTAGAGCTCTCAAATCAGAATTCTTGTGCAAAATGAGGTTGTGTGGGTTGGGTATTTATAGGAATACCCGAACCGTTAGGATCGTTTCATGGAAAACGTGCCATGATCCAACCCGTACACTTGTCGGAACCTTATGGAAGCTACATATGCTCCTTATCTTAGTGACTAAGCAACTTAGAACATGTGGTGGTGGTTAAATCTGCTGAAAACAGGCTGTTAAAAACTCTGAATCTGGTCAGAACACCCCATACGCATCGTAGGGTATAAACACCATACGCATCGTATGGGTGTACTTTGGCAGATTTACACTTTTGGTCCCTGAACTGTATTTAGGTCATTTTTTACACGTTTAAGGCCCGTTAACCCCATTTCAAAGCTCTAAAATGAAGTTAAAGTATAGGGAACTTAAAGCATGTTCAAAAATATCTCGGATGTCGGTTCGTTTGGCCGTACGATCGCGATGTTCGCTTAATTACGACGGAATGCGCACAAGCGCGAAAAACGATCCAAATGACGCGACGAATGGATTTTTCTTAAGGCGAACCATAAAATATAATGTAGTCATGCTTACATAAATTTTTGGATGTCCGGATGTATTCAGAACGTAAGTTATGCGCGAAAATGCAAACTTGTGCACTTTTTGACACTTTTAGTCCCTAAATGACCCAAAAGTTTATTTTAGCATACCGAACCCCTCAAAGCCTATTTCTAAGCTATATAAAGGATATTTATGGTATGTTTAACTTATGGTCATGTTCCGGAATGTTCGTTACAGTTCAAATTGACATACTTTCGCAGTTTGTCATATTTAGTCCCTGTAAGCGAATTAGCTTGTTTTTGCCATACCAAAGCCTTCAAAACTTATTTCTAAGTTATGTAAAGGTTAATTAAGGTATGTTAAGACTATGTCACTATTCCGGAGTGTTTGTTGCATTAAACTGGTTATATTTACGCATCGGTGCGCGTATAACCTTCCAGAAAGCGATTTAGAGTTTGGAATTGAACAAAAATTGATATGTGCAATTGATACACATATTTTTACAAATCCCAAGTATGAAATACAATATTTCATTGGTTTGGTATTTGTTTGATGGCCGTGGAGGCACAGGTGTTACACTTTGTTTCAGTTCTATTTGATTCGGGTGCCGATACCAGTTACGTGTCCTTAAGAGTTAGTCAGATGCTTAAGTGTACACCAATTCCCTTGAACACCAAGCATGTGGTATAACTAGCAAACGGTAAAAGTCTTGAGGCCACACACATAGTTAAGGGTTGTAGTCTCGCTCTCGCTGGTCAGACCTTCTCTATCGACTTTATCCCCATCGTTCTTGGTAGTTTCGACGTTGTCATTGGGATGGATTGGTTATCCCAACATCGAGAAGAAATACTCTGCAAGGAAATGATTGTCCGCATCCCTCGTGCAAGCGGTGAACCCCTCGTTATTCGTGGTGACAAGAGTGGTGCTGTTGTAGGCAACATCTCTTTCCTTAAGGCCCAGAAATGTTTACGAAAGGGCCACACTGCTATTCTAGCCCTCCTTACTGACGCCGCATCGAAATAGAAGAAGATTGAAGACATTCCTATCGTACGCAACTTTCCTGAGGTATTCCCTGAGGAATTACCTGGTCTTCCGCCTCATCGTCAAGTCGAATTGCAAATCGAGCTAGCTCCTGGAGCAGCAGCAATAGCTCGTGCACCGTATCGCTTAGCTCCATTTGAATTAGAAGAATTGTCAGCGCAACTACAAGAGCTCTTGGACAAGGGTTTCATTCGTCCTAGCTCTTCGCCCTGGGGAGCTCCAGTTTTGTTTGTGAAGAAGAAAGACGGTACCTTTCGTATGTGCATAGACTATCTCGGCAACAAGGTGACTGTGAAGAATCGTTATCCTCTACCGCGTATCGATGACCTGTTCGACCAGTTGCAGGGGTCGAGCTTCTACTCTAAGATTGATCTTAGATCGGGCTATCATCAGTTGAGAGTCCGAGATGAGGACATCTCTAAGACAACATTTAGGACTCGTTACGGACACTACGAGTTTCTGGTTATGCCTTTTGGGATGACAAACGCACCTGCGGTTTTCATGGATCTCAAGAACTGAGTGTGTAAACCATACTTGGATAAGTTTGTTATTGTTTTCATCGACGACATCCTGATATATTCCAAGAGTTAGGAGGAACACGAGCGTCATCTGTGACTCATTCTGGAACTTCTACGAGTAGAGAAGCTTTATGCTAAGTTTTCGAAATGCGACTTCTGGCTTCGTGAAGTCCATTTCCTAGGCCATGTGGTTAATGAGGATGGGATTCACGTTGATCCATCCAAGGTTAACTCGATCAAGAATTGGCCTGCACCTCGAACACCAACTGAAATCCGTCAATTCTTGGGATTGGCGGGTTATTACCGAAGGTTTATCAAGGATTTCTCGAAGATTGCGCAGCCTCTTACTGTTCTTACGCAGAAGGGTGTCACCTACCGTTGGGGTGATGCTCAAGAATCTGTGTTTCAGCAGCTGAAGATGAAGCTTTGTAGCGCACCTATTCTCTCATTACCTAAAGGCACAGACGATTTTGTGGTTTATTGTGAGGCATCAATTCAAGGGCTTGGTTGTGTGTTGATGCAACGTGAGAAAGTTATTGCTTACGCATCACGCCAACTTAAGGTTCACAAAAAGAACTAAACTACTCACGACTTGGAGTTGGGAGCATTGGTGTTTGCACTCAAGATATGGAGACATTACTTGTATGGTACCAAGTGCACCATTTACACCGATCACAAGAGTCTCCAGCATATCTTCGATCAGAAGGAGTTGAACATGCGACAGCGTCGATGGGTCGAACTCCTTCGCGACTACGAATGCGCCATCAAATATCACCCAGGCAAAGCCAATGTTGTGGCCGACGCCCGCAGTCGTAAGGAAACCAAACCTAAGCGTGTACATGCGTTAAAGCTTACTATTCACTCCAGTCTTCCTGTCCAAATTCGTGATGCTCAGGTCGAAGCATTAAAGGAAGAGAACCTCAAAGCAGAGTCCCTGCGGGGCATGGAAAAGAAACTCGAACGTAAGGAAGACGGCACCTACTACTTCATGGAACGTGTTTGGGTCCCATTCTTTGGAAACTTACGAGAACTTGTGATGGACGAAGCACACAAGTCTTGCTACTCGGTGCATCCTGGTTCTGACAAGATGTACCAGACCTGAGAACTCTTTACTGGTGGCCCCACATGAAAGCTAACATAGCAACCTATGTTAGTAAATGTTTGACCTGTGCGAGAGTCAAGGTCGAATACCAGAAGCCATCAGGCCTACTACAGCAACCAGAGATCCCAACATGGAAATGGGAGCAGATTTCCATGGATTTTGTTACTGGCTTTCCTAGATCTCAACGAGGAAATGATACCATTTGGGTAATAGTGGATCGACTGACCAAGTCTGCACACTTTCAGGCTATTAAGGAAACTGATAAGTTCTCTACTCTAGCAGACATCTACCTGAAGGAAGTAGTCGCGAGGCACGGGGTGCCAACTTCCATCATCTCTGATCGTGATCCGCGTTTTACATCTGATTTGTGGTAGGCGATGCACAAATCCTTTGGCTCACGTCTAGACATGAGCACAGCTTATCACCCACAGACGGATGGGCAGACTGAACGCACCATCCAAACTCTTGAAGACATGATTCGAGCATGTGTAATCGACTTTGGTAACGGCTGGGAAAGACACCTACCTTTGGTGGAGTTTTCGTATAACAATAGTTACCACACCAGCATCCAGGCTGCTCTGTTCGAGGCTTTGTACAGACGGAAATGTTGATCACCCTTATGCTGGGCAGAAGTTGGTGACAGCCAAATCACTGGCCCAGAACTCCTAGTCGACACCTTACATGTCTATGGAGACCGACCTTCAAGAGGATTGAAATTGATGTCCTACACACAAGCGAACATATATTTATGCAAACAGTACTTTGCCTTCTTAGCCCACGTTGTGGAAGAAAAGGGCAAGGGGAAGAGCGTAAGTGATGTTCCAGTGGTGCGCGTCTTACCTGACGTCTTTCCTAAAGACTTACATGGTCCTCCTCCACCTCGATCTCTTGATTTTCGTATTGACCTCATACCTGGTTCGACTCCTGTTGCCAAAGCTCCTTATCGTCTTGCACCCTCTGAGATGCAGAAGTTATCTACTCATCTTCAAGAATTCTTCGATAAGGGCTTCATACGTCCAAGTACCTCGCCTTGGGGTGCTCCTGTGCTTTTCGTCAAGAAGAAGGATGGCTCGTTCCATGTGTGCATCGATTATCGTGAGCTTAACAAACTCACCGTCGAGAATCGTTATCCTCTCCCGCGCATCGATGATCTCTTCGACCAACTTCAAGGCGCAACTTGCTTCTCCAAGATCGATCTTCGATCTGGTTATCATCAACTTCGTGTTCTCGAAGAGGACATTCCCAAAACTGCTTTTCGCACTCGCTATGGACACTATGAGTTCGTAGTGATGCTTTTTGGTTTGACCAACGCACCCGCTGTGTTCATAGATCTAATGAATCGTGTTTGTAAACCTTACTTGGATCGTTTCGTAATCGTCTTCATTGATGATATTCTCATTTATTCTAAAACCCAAGCTGATCATGAACGCCACTTACGCCTCATACTCGAACTCCTACGTGTGGAACGCTTATACGCGAAGTTTTCTAAGTGCGAATTCTGGATCAAAGAAGTCCAATTCCTTAGATACGTTGTTAGTGAAAAAGGAATACATGTTGACCCTTCCAAAATCGAAGCAGTGAAGAAATGGACCGCGCCTAAAACTCCTTCTGAAATCCATTCCTTCTTAGGATTGGCGGGTTATTACCGCCGATTCATCTCGAACTTTTCAAAAATCGCTGTTCCTCGCACCTTGTTGACTCAAAAAGAGAAACCTTTTGCTTAGGGTCCTGAGCAAGAGAAATCTTTTCAAACTCCCAAGAACTTGCTTTGCAACGCTCCTATTCTTGCTCTTCCTGATGGGAATGGTGATTTCATGGTACATTGCGATGCCTCGAACCGTGGTCTTGGTTGTGTTCTCATGCAACGAGACAAGGTCATCGCTTATGTCTCTCGTCAACTCAAAATACATGAGAAAAACTATACTACCCACGATCTCGAGCTTGGCGCAGTTGTTTTTGCTTTAAAGATTTGGCGACACTACTTATATGGTACGAAGTGTGTGGTTTTCACTGACCATAAGAGCCTACAACACATATTTAACCAAAAGGAACTAAACATGCGTCAGTGACGTTAAGTGGAATTGCTTAACGACTACGACTGCGAGATTCGCTACCATCCTTGTAAAGCAAATGTCATGGCCGATGCGCTTAGTCGTAAGACTCATGCTAGTAGCATTTGTTGCTTTCAAATCCCTAGTGATCTTCATACTTGCATTCGTGAAGCGTAATATTCGTCAGTCAACGAAGGTAGCCTAATTGTCGAAATCTGAGGTGCTTCTATCGACCAACTCGTGACGAAATCAGATGGACTTCAATACTACCATAATCGCATCTGGGTGCCAGATCACGACAATCTTCTTGAGCTCATTTTGAACGAGGCACACGAGTCCCGATACTCCATTTATCCTGATACTAATAAGATGTACCACGATCTACGTACATCCTATTGGTGGCCTGGTATGAAGAAGGACATTGCAATCTATGTTTCCAAATGCCTCACATGATCAAAGGTAAAAGCTGAGCATCAACGTCCGTCTGGTTTGCTCGAACAACCTGAAATCCCCGTTTGGAAATGGGATAGCTTTGCTATGGACTTCATAACCAAACTTCCTCGCACATCTTCTGGTCACGATAACATTTGGGTAATCATCGATCGTTTGACCAAATCCGCTCATTTCCTTCCTATTCGTGAAGATTTCAAGGTTGAGAAGCTTGCTCGACTCTACACTGATGAAATCATATTTCATCATGGTATACCCATTGACATCATCTCTGACTGTGATGGTCATTTCACTTCACGTCTTTGGCAAACCTTCTAGTCCGTTATGGGTTCCCACTTGAATCTCAGTACAGCCTTTCATCCTCAAACGGATGGGCAGACTGAACGTACTATCCAAACCCTAGAGGACATGATCCGCTCTTGTGTCATCGACTTTGGTGGTAGTTAGGATGTGCATTTACCATTGATCGAGGTCTCTTACAACAATAGCTACCACTCCAGTATTCAAATGGCTCCTTTTGAGGCATTGTATGGTCGCAAGTGCCGATCTCCTATTAGCTAGCATGAGATTGGTGATAAACAATTTACTAGCCCTGCGCTCATACAAGAAACAACGGATAAGATTCTTAAAATCCGTCACAACTTACTTAAGGCTAGAAGTTGACAAAAGAGTTACGCTGATAAAAGACGCAAACCTTTGGAGTTTAATGTTGGTGATCATGTACTACTCAAGGTATCCCCTTAGAAAGGAGTAGTTCGTTTTGGTAAAAAGGGAAAACTTGCCCCTCGCTATGTCGGACCTTTCAAGATACTCGAAAGGATTGGCAAGGTGGCTTATCGACTCGATTTATCTCAAGAACTCAACAATGATCATCCAACGTTTCACGTCTCGAACCTCAAGAAGTGTCTAGCTGAAGAAGGACTTCAAGTTCCACTCGAAGATCTTCAAATTAACGACACTTTGCATTTTATGAAAAAACCGGTCGAAATCATGGACCGAGGAGTCAAGAAATTGAGGCGCAGTCAAATTCCTATCGTTAAGGTTCGATGGGAAGGAAAACGTGGCGCTTAATTTACTTGGGAACTCGAGAGTGATATGAAGACCAAGTATCCACAACTTTTTGTTACTTCTTCCTAAATTTAGGGACGAAATTTCCTAAA
The DNA here is from genome assembly GCA_030545235.1 of Helianthus tuberosus. Lineage (NCBI taxonomy): Eukaryota > Viridiplantae > Streptophyta > Magnoliopsida > Asterales > Asteraceae > Helianthus > Helianthus tuberosus. The sequence continues at coordinate 2,989 of JARYGA010001639.1, read as the reverse complement.
GGAGGGGAGACTGTAATGCCCTGCTTTTTCGTACTTTCCATAATTAGAAAGTGTTGCTTGTATTTCTATTTTGGGAAATCTTGTATTCTTGTATTCGTCTTTTCTTTGTAATCTTTGTAAAATCCGAGACTTGGATCATAATAGAATTCGTATTTTTCATTAAATTTATGTTATACACATTTCATACTTGTTCATACACTTGGATTGATTAAACCTGTGACACTTTATTCACAATTTGTGCAAAATACGTCAAACTTGCAAACACGTGATTATATGCTCAATTTATGCAAATTCGATACCTAATCTCGACAAATATACTTGTTTTATATTGGTTTTATGATTTATACATCTCATACCCTTAAATATGATTCTTGTGCTTAAAATACCTTGAAAACACCTTAAAGCATCATTATATGGAAGTATAGGGGGAATAAGTGACAAAAACCAAACAAATTCATGTATGGGGGCGGCGCGCCGGCCGCGACCCCCTCCCCCTTTCCGAGTCGTGACCCGCAAGACCAACAAATCCGCAGAAACACAATTCCAGCTACGGGATTGGCCATTTTCTTGTGTTTTGTTGAGTTATTTTGTGTTTCTTACATTAAATGCTCACCAAACCTTAACCCTAATGCTTCCCTATATAACCCAAGCCTCCTCCATACTTTTTCCACTTTGCAACTCACTTAAAACACACTCAAAACAATCTCAATCAGCTGATAATCAGAAGCAAAAGTCAGATTCGTCACAAGTTACTAAAGTGAGCATAAGTTCACTTCTACTCTTCCTTTTTCATTGATTCTTCTTTCTAATCACTTGGAACAACCTTAGGTATGTTTCCACAGGTTTTTCATGGAAAACCAAGGCTGGAACATCATCATAAAAGGCTCCAAAGTGCAATAAACTTTCTGATTTTGTATAAACACTTGTTTAACACACTTTAAATTGAGATTTCTCAAGACATTCCTATGTCCTTATGCTCATAATCAAGTCTATGATTAGGTGGGCTTTAAAACAAGGTTGTGACATGCAAGTCCAGATGTTTAGTCCTCATAAACATTCTGTTTTGATAGGGTTTTTACACACAAGTGATGAACAAGCTTAAAGCTTTAAGATTGTGTGATTATGAGGTTAGCTTGGGCTATCCTACTTGAAAATCCACACATCACTTGATGTTTTCTTAGATTAGTTGTAGTTATTTCATCCTGTATTGTATATTCTTGACCCTCCTTGTTATCTATGACAACATGTGTAGTGGTGAATACCAAAGGGGTACCTAAATGGAAGATTTATCTTCCTACCTCATGCATGCCTTATATGATGTTCTTTTATTATGTTATGAACTAGAATCTATACTATATACTATATAACCTATATATTATCTAAGTAACCAAACCCTTGATGATAACCTAGTGGTTATTTGTCAAATTATTAGGTTACATCATCTGAAGACCATAGTGCTTGTTACGATTCTAATGGGCATCTTGGACCCATGAAAACATTTAAACTCTTTTGAGTTTCATAGTGTCAAAACAAGTATTATGTGATGGATGATTACTTTCTCATATGTCTAATTCCATGTACTTTAAACTCCGAATCTTTAATCTTCCGTTAACGTCCAATACTCGTACACCTATGTTTCTTCGTGTAGAGGACGTGGCGCAGCATCCTAATCAACCAACAAACCCTCGCGGATTATCAAGTGGAAAGCTTGCAAAACCATGAGTATACTCGAACCCATTTTCCTTTTTACACTTTGGGTGCAACATGTATGTTATACAAATCACGCCACACTTAAACTATTTTAATCTCTATCCATGCTTAACATGAAACTATATGATGCTTGTTAGACTTGTATGCTATGTAAACTTTTTTTGTGTCGATATATGCTCATTAACTTTGCTAGTCTACCTTAACAATTATAGCGCTATAGGATTAACGCACCGCCCATTAGTCTTGGGGTATTGTTAAGTTAAACATGTTAACCTCCCGTTACTCTCTTGGGATAGGCAAAATTAACGCGTTGTACACTTGGGTTTGAACATATAATACACCGTTTCAACATATTAGTAACTTGCATATTATATTTCATTGTGGATATGAGTCGTTAAACATTTTTATTCTATATTATGCTATGTATGAAAAATTATATACTCGCCAACTTTTTGTTGATATATTTTAATACATATTGCAGGTTGATAGAAGTGATAATGTTATGAGAAGAAACAAGATTTAGGTGGACTTAGATACATACCTAGATTAATCTATTGCTTTTGATGTTATGTTTTGATACAATGTTGTTCTATTTGAATCTTTGTATGACAATTTTTAGTCTTGCTATGAAATTTAATTTAAATTATATTGTCACATAGTGTTATGATGTTTTGAGCAATTTGTTCGTCTCATCCCGATGTTTCCGCCATCGGTTGGAGTGTGACATTTTAGGAGCTTCTAGCTTTAAGCTTTTAAGAAAAAGCTTCTACTCAATAAAAAGCCTTATTTGGTTGAAGGAGCTTGAAGCTTTTGGTTAAATGCTTCTACTAATAGCGTTTAGAAGGAGCTACAAGCTTTTAGGGAAAAATGACTATTTTAATCTCTAAAGATAATGCAATTTAGTATTATGTTTTTTTAGTTATGTCCATTTTGGTTATTTTATATATTTAATTAAAAGCTCCAGTTACTCTGCCAAACACCTAAATATATCTAAAAAGCTAAAGCTACCAGCTACAACTACCAGCTACCAGCTTCCAACTACTAGCTAACAACTTCTAACCAACAGCCACCAGCTACTTTTGCCAAACATACCCTGAATCTAGGGAACTTTGCAAGTAAAACTGGGTAACATACGGGGAAAACCGAGGGAAGTATCTATATCAGTTCGTTTTGTTCTGAATTTTTTTAACTAAACTAAGCTTATTTCAAATACATTATTAAAATGTGGGTTTATTTTGATAAAAAAAACATGTATAATTAATTATAAGCATATCATCTA